>OY757021.1:84715406-84903032 GCA_963580285.1 Lucinisca nassula | reverse complement strand
ACACCCATCCAATTGATAAAGCCCACACGCTGAAAGAACATTTTGCTTCAATTTCGAAAAAAAGATAATGAACCCCAAAATATCTGAGGGTTCAGGACAACTCGGCCCATAAAAAATTGACCCTAGATAACTTGGCACACGTAGTCCCATTGTTTAAGACAATTCGGCCCAAATCGCCAGAACCAGTAAAAGACATCTCGGCCACAAAAATCAGACAATGCACCTCTTTATGTATTCAAATAATTTGATGGTGGCACTTGTATTGCTCTATGCCTGATGAATTCAGATAGCGCAACAAATTCGATCACAAACAAAGGATAAATAACCTGTACATGTTGCCCCGTAACCTCGGATCGAATGTGCATGTATACTGGTCCGTTACGTCTCAAACTGAATGAACCACACTAATAGCTCTTTCCGTTAAAAACTAGAAGCGTTTCGTTACATTTTTTAACCTTTTACGTATTTTTTTGTTCATTTCATTTTTAATAAAAGGTTAAAAAATGTATCCAGGCCACACCACGAGGAGGCGCTTCAAGTCATGGCCCAAAAGTTTTATGTATTTTAGCCTTTTTCTTCACAATTTTGTAAATTCAGCCACATCTTTTGACACTTTTAAAATCATATTGGAAATAGCCCATAATTTTACATACTCCAAACTGAATTCACACTAAAATATATCTATCCATTAGAATTGTTTATTTCTTTTTTTTACCTTCGTCACTTAGGAAATTATTTTAAAACTAGAAACAGACACTTATATGTAGACGTCACCGAAAATATATCCAAAGATATTACGCCCCCGGTCTATATATTCCTACGCACTTTTTCAGCAAACCATTCACCCTGACAGTCCCTGCTTCATAATCACTCCAGAGGCGAAAAAGTTTCCCTTGTATAGCTCTACCGTTCTTTCTCTGGTGGCGTCGCAATTTTCCTTCCGATCCATCTTGACCCGTTTCGGAAGTAAGCTTGCTTCTTTGTAGAGGAGACTAATGAGAAGATAGAAATGTAAATTTCCCTTCTGCGCCCTACTGTTGATTCTCTGACGCCATGACTCGCAGTCGTTATTCGTCCGTATAGTGTGGCCGAATAACCACCCATACAATACTGGACAACCATTGTCATCAACATATCTCATCGGTGCCATCACTTGTTCACTGTCCGCTTTCTCTCGCAGATCCCGGAAGGTTGGCTCGATGTACTCAGCAGGTTTGTAGGGGAGAGCGCAGACCTTTCAGATGAACTTGTATACGTCGTCTCGTTGCGCGTACGCTACCTGAAACATATCAATATTTGCTATACAATATTACACATTAAAATGTAAAATGATAGGCTATTACTCACCTATTATTGAAACTTAACTCAGTTAAAAATTAATGAAATTGTCAATTAACAATCAAACACCATGTATCCGTGACATAATACCAATGCACATCATAAGCTAAGTGAAAAACCCTTGACGTTTATTCAAGTTATTGTTCATAATTGGAGATATTAAAATGAAAACATTGGGTCGAGTGTAAACAATCGACTTGGTCGATTGTAAACAAAGCGAGCGACCCGAACACTGTAATCAACATTTAATGAATATAATCAGTTTCAGCATGTAGTATATATGTATCATCCATGCCACATTTAAACATAATATATGAATGACGATATACCTGAAGTCATAATTGCTGAACCTGCCGTCAAAGAGCTTTACTCCAAAGGGGTACACAGACACGAATATCTGGGTTGTCAAAGACAAATCCCAGACCTTGCCATATCCCTACTTCAAAATTTGTTACGAATCTCTCAACGGATGGCTGAACTGGAAGCATATGAAGAACCGCCTGGAAAACCTGCAACGTACAAAATAATTTCCACTAAACTAAAATTATAACTGTTTATAAGGCTGCATTGGCAATGTAAAACAAAATCCTCTGACTGTATTAAGTAACTATCGTGTATTGTTTGAAAGTCAGTCATATTAACACCGATGTCAAAAACCAATAATCCTGTTTTTAATGGTGTCAGTTAATAAAATAATTCCGTATTGTCCCAGTTACTAGTCCTACGCCTGCTGGTTCGGCCTTGGCGTTTTGCCTCGGGGCATTACAGCAGACCTCGGACCTGTTACTGGGCCAATACGAAATTACTTGATTAATAAAATCATAATATTACAGTCATATGCATGTCACATGTGATACGCTAAGCTCTGCAACGGAAGGTCAGGTGTTTTTTTCTTCGGGGACCCCACTGTTCGCCAAGCTCTTATTAATGATCTGTCCAATATAAGTGAAATATAAGTAAAACCCAAAGTCATGCGCAACTAGTTATCAAAGCACTGACATGCCTGATGGTCCCATAGTGTAACCTGGGTAAATGGTCCGTTCCTGTTTTCAATACGCTGTTCCCATCCATCTGTCAATGATAATCACGTTAACAACAAGGAAATCTTTGTGCATATTTACTTTAGGTCGATTGTAAACAATGTACCACAAAACAATAAATCGTGTTTGGACGCACAATAAAGGCATCAGTGCAGCAAACATGTTTGCAGGAGCATACTTAGTAAACATAACACATGTGACAACTAGAAACGAAAGTCTTGTCTCGACGGTGATTGAATTACCTTTTTATAACCCCGTTTACTCTTCCCTGACATCAAAACAAACATATGTGGTAACTGCTTCATATCTTCGCCAGACTTCACAAAACCATGGATGGATAGTAGCTGATAGAACGGCTTGTTCATTATCTTGAATGTCCCATCTATGTACCATGTTTTCGCTTTGCACAGTAGTTCCAACTGTTTGTCGGTGGCGAACATGAGATGTCATTTGTCTGTGTGGCGAACGTCTTGTCGAAAGGACACATCTGCGATCTAGAAACCCATCAAACTGGAATAACAATAAACTAACGAATGGGTAGTGCCCATGAAAAAATGTGTCTTTTGGTGATTCAGTTATCAAAAACTCATCATCATCCGAATACGTACAATTTGACTAAGATGGTTTGGTGATTTGCCAGATTTTCACAATATAAAACTCATACTAAGTTCAGTAAAAATCCATTGACAGTTATTCCAGTTATTGTTCGGAAATGAAAATAAGGACGAACAAACGGACGACCTACGTGATACTTTAATACCCTGTCACTATCGTGCAACGGAGTAGAAAGCATGTTTGAACAGATGCGGAGGATGCTTCGTTTCTGGCTGGGCAAAAGTTATATTTTCCTGAAACGCGGCTCAGTATACGAGAATTGATAAAATATAGCAAAACAGTGAATCTTATTCAACCCTTTAGCAGCAGTGTGTTTTTAGATAAGTCTAAATTAACACTTTCAGTCTTATGTTACATCGTCATTTTTGTAGTTATGGTCAAGGCCTCCAAAAGTAGCTAATTAATTACGCAGTTACCTCGAAATCCATATCTTTTGGATCTTCTGGCCTTTGTTTTATGTCTAATCCGGTTACAGTTGCGTAGTAAATTCTGGTAGGCTGGTCTTGAGTCCTCTGGTTCTCGCGGGTCAGCGCCTTTTTCAAGTATCTGGTCTATAATGAAATGTGCAGGCTCCAATACATGGGCCACTGCAATCTCTTTTACCTGAAAGACAAAATGGGTGAACAAACTTAAGCAAACAAACATTTTACATCCAGGTATCGGGGTAGTTACTCTCTTTCACAAACCCAAGTTAATACCCTGTGCCTAAGATCCAGTCAGTTAGTATGAATGCAGTCAGTCAATATGAATGTCACCCAGTCTGATTTTTGAGTTGCTTTAAAGGTATTTTACGGCCCAGTCAACATTTTATAGCTCATGTATGTGCTGGTCAGTTTCCCATATACAAATTAAACGGGTAGCTAGTACAATGCACTTTTTTCACCGCCTGAATGGCGATAATAACAGTAGATAATCCGCCTGAAGTCTCAGGCCTTTCTTTATTTTCTATAATAACAGACAAAAGCCTTCCCAGTCAGCACTCAACAACGGACCAACGTCGGGCAGACAGCGATACGATGTATCGCTATCGGCCCGCCGTTGACCCGTCATTCTTTGCTGACTGGGTTATTAGACGCCGCTTTGATTAGGCAATTTGTAAGCGTATGTTAAATTTGCTGAAAAAATGTGAGCAAAAGCTGCTCACATTTTGTCTGCAAAAAATACGAGCAAATATGTCATACGTTATAATTATGTGTGTTTATGTCACTGATTTGTTTTAAACGAATATAATTACATGTAATTAAAATAGTAAAATACATTAACCCACCTTTTTCTGCATTTCAACGGTTGTCAAAATACCCGGTCTAGCAGTATGCCGATTGTCTTTGTGTTGTAAGAAGTCGTTTCCACGCGGTTGAATGGTTACAGGGCACGTCACCGTCTTGTTTCTGACGTCACATCGCCACTCAACTGTTCCTCCTCTGTTCCTTCTCTTTAAAGTGAATGTAAACCCGTCATTAGACACTAACTTTTGTACCACTCTCGACGACTTGAAATGTTACTTCTGCCCCATCAGGTTCTTCCATGTGTAGCGTGCTGTCTGTCAGCGACCTGGTATAAATATAATAATCTCAATCAGGAAAACATACCTATGTAATTTTAAACCCCATTTTCATACAGTAAAACTGGGGTTTACATGGGTATTAAATATTTTCCACTTTGCGACAAAAATACAAGTTAAAAATAATAATCCTACCCCTTAATATATTTTACCAAAAGGGGACCACTCTTACAGGAAAAAAATGAATTTGCTCCCTTTTTTGGTGCAAATTCCCTTAAGTGTGGTACCCGCGGCAAAGAAGGAAACTATGATAGTTAATAGTCTTGTGTATATCCTTGACACATGAAAGTTTTGCTATTGCTTCTTCTTCTTCTTTCATCTTTTTTCTTCGTCTTCGTCGTCGTCTATATTTTGCGTTTGTAGTCTGTACGCAAGTGCGTATCTGCGTAAAGGATGGTACGCCCCTAGGACTGGGGCTGCGGCAAACGTTTCTGCAAGACGCTAGGCGGATGTGTTTCACTGAGCAATCCGATTTCGTCCACCCTCGATGTCACGTGACTTCCAGTGCGCGGGAAGTTTAACTCGCACACAGCCAAGTACAACCAGCGTGCGTGAAGATAGACGAGGTGATCTAAGCAAGAAAGTACAAGCAAGGTCCAAGTAAACGTAAATATGTATGGGTTTACAACAGAACGATATTTAAACAACTATCACAACAAAATAACAAAACACACACACACAATCTCACACGGATAAAAACAATAACTCAATATTATTGCGTTTACACTCAGAAATATGACGTCATCTAATTTCTGTGGCTCTTACAGAGCCCTTGTTTGCATGTACTTCCCAGATGGACATTTTACATGAAAATTGCTTCAAGGATATAATAAATAAAGTCCAAATCATTGTAGTCTTGTCGTCGCACGCCACATGCGTATACGGCGTTAATATGACATCTGAATTTGCATTAATTTCCTCTAATCATTAGGCTGTGGGGTCATATAGCAAGTCTAAAGCTGACCCATGAGGTGTAGGCGATAAAGCCGATATAACCGTATTTTCATAATAATCTCTGCATACCTCAACTTCCTGATGTGTGATGCCATGCCCTAATTCATCTAATCATTATGATTTAACCTTTGACCTACAGCCACCCCTCATTACACGGCCAACCTGCGTACACAGATCAATAGGAGCGGTGCAAGCGAGTGTTATATCAACGTATATTCGACGTCAACAGTTGTGGCGTCAACGTAAATTTGACGTCACGACATTGCATTCGGATACACGTGGTGGGACCGATATAGCCTCGTCAGTCCCCAAAATCTTACGACATTTAAGGCATAAGTTTACCACATTTAAGACAAACTTTTACATACACAATTACGGTAACTTTTTACTTCTAACTATTAGAACCGAAAGTGCGCAAACTCGGTGCGCTACCGCAGTTATATTTTGTAATGAAACATGTCTATAAATCACGGTGGAAAAGTCTACTTCTGCTCTGAGCACGGACCGCACCCACATGTAAGTACCGTGTCACTGTGTTAGGCTGTTCTAATGAGTACTTACTATCTGCATTCCAAAGCAGAAAACATAAATGCATCAACGTCATATAATCACAGCGACGCACAATAACGAGTGATGTCTGTGTCCTTAAACTGCGCCTGATCAGAATATATAATAATTACATTGCTAGATTTCTAGAAATAACACACCCCTTCCTAACTTTACACAAAGAAGTATCAACAATATCGCCTTTCACTGGAAAAGCGCTTTGAACATCATGATCAAAAATACAGTCACTGTTATTCTTACTTTTAGCACTACAAAAGCTCATCTGATTATCTACCTTAGTTGCACTACTGCCTACTTTGCTTCTGGCGCATTCCCCTACCGCGTTCGTGATAATCTCCCCTACCACTTCCCCGTCCCCGGCTAGCACCACGATCAATGTTATGTCAGCAATATTTCAGCCGTTTTATTATCCTCAATATTCGCTCGCGAAACCAACTTACGGCTAGGATGTTTCCAGCACTTAACTGTTAAGTGCGCCTTGTCGCATATCCCGCACTTTAAATCCGGTTTCTGTCCAGTAACCCCCTCACTATTCTTACTTAGATCGTTTGGCTTGAGCTGGGACTCCCATTTTCCGCCTAGTGCTGCCTTCGACACACAGCTAAGGACACCGCCTCTCGCCTCCGCAAAGAGATCAGCTTCCCTAGCCATGCCAGATAGTCTTTCAAATGCCTCCAACTTCAAATGATTTCACAAATCTCTACTGCAACACTACAAAAACACGAAATCACAGACTGCGTCATATGATTTCACAACATTACCAAGGGATAACCACTCATCAAAATAACCCCAGTCCGCAACTGAACTGCATAAAAGTCTCCCTCTTAACTGGTCTCTCGTAAGGAAAAGTTTTACCGAAACATCTTTCAGTCATGGCAAAATTTATCAACACAGCTTCATTGAGCTTAACATAATCATTTGCATCTTCATTTGAAAGCCTACCATAAACTTCCAGAGCATGTCCTTTTAACAATGCACTAAGATTTATAGCCCAACGACCTGTTTCCCATTTATTCGCGGTCGCATATTTCTCAAACCGCTAAGTGTAGCTATCCATCTTATCCTTTGCCTCGTCGTTAGAAGCCTCCGTGGTGCAGTGGTTACGCTACTCGCCTTGTAAACCAGGGATCGCAGGATCGATCCCGGGCTTCTCCAGACTTTCGGATGAGTCTTTAAACCGAGGTCCCGTCTCCGTATGACCTTAGCTGTTGGTGGGACGTAAAACTAAAACTCACTCACTCCTTTGCCTCGTCAAAGAAAGGCAACTGAGGATCCTTAGTTCGCGCTGCTCTTTTAGCCTGCTCATGCGCGATTTCTATGTTTGACTGCAAACGCTCGCGCTCAAGCCTTAAGTTGAACTCTGCTAACTCCTCATGAGCCAATTTTGGCCATCTCTAAATCTCTTTCCTTTTTCTACCTGCGCTTATTTAGCCAACTCCAATTCCCTATCCTTGCTTAATCTATCCAATTCCTATTCCTTTTTTTCTTTTTCCTACTTGTGTTATTTTAGCCAGCCCCAAATTCCCTTTCCTTTTCTTTTCGTTCCCTTACGCGCGCCCTTCCCCACCCCTTTAATTTGCCTGCTGCTCGATAACCCAATTCTGAAGTTATTTCCCCACATATCCTAAGCGGTTTCCCTGCTCTAATAACTTGTCCCTTTTGAAGTGACGTATAATGACACGTCAGTCAAAATATAAAAGGAAATTGCTATAAAATTAGCAAACATTTTCACTAGTTAGATATCTTGTGAACAAGATCAGATAAAATGTTGATCAAACAAGCTACTTAAGGTTTTAAGCCATCTTAATTCATGACAAACTTATACAATAACGTCAAAATGCGTTACGTACGTCATAAATTCACAGGAAGGTACGTTGCTTCACATGATAATCACCACTGAAGCTGCGCCTCGCATATAAACACCAAATTACTGATTAACGTCAGTAACCACGCTACTCTGACGTCATTTTGACGTTAGACCTGCGTAACGTCATGGACAAGAACAGAACTAAAAAAGGGAAAACTTGATAAAAAGCACCAAGACAATGGATAGTTATCAGGGACACTCACGACAATTACTCAGCGATAACACTAGGCTGATCAGGGACACACACGACAAACCATGCAGCGATAACACTAGGCTGACTTTATTAATTAGTAGACCTAACTCATAACCGCCATCTGAGGAAAGGATAATAACCCCAATCTCAGTTTACCCTTTAGATTTAGTATGTATTGCTCTTCATTCAAGTTAAGAGCGCAATGACTCAGCACTTCATCGTACGTGTAGCTTTCAAAAATTATCGCCGCTACATGTACATACACAAGCAAAACTGGGCTCTTTAAATATGACAACAACCACCAAAGTAAGTGAGCCCCTAGGATACCTTAAGACATGCAATCTTTTAAAGAGACCATCCCACTTCCGACACCAATGCCACATGACTTCCGATGAGCAGAAATTTGAACTCGCACACAGCCAAATTCAGCTTCACACATACCCAAAGGCAGCGTGCGTCAAGATAGAGGGTGGTGGTCTAAGCAAGAAAGTACAAGGTCCAAGTATAAGTAAACATGCATGTATTTACAACAAAACGATATTAAAACAACTATTACAACAAAATTACAAAACACACACTGTCACAGTTCAGTAATATGACGTCATCTAATTTCTTTGGCTCTTACGGGGCCCTTGTTCGCGGTAATCGCTTAGAAGTACTTCTCAGATGGGCATTCTACATGTAGTTTCCTTCAAGGACATAATGTAATCTGTTGTCGACGTACGCAACATGCGTAAACAGCGTTAAAATGTCATCTCAATATGCATTTATTTCCTCTACCCATTAGGGTGTGGGGTCACATAACCGTCTAAAGCTGGCCCATGAGGGGTAGGCGATAAAGCCGATAGGCGATATAACCGTCTGAAAAAAAATAAACATTTTATAATAATCTGTGCACACCTAAACTTCTCCCCCCTGATGTGTGATGCCATGCCCGCGCAAATTGAGGGTTGTGTAGCATTCATCTAACCATTAGCCACATCTCATCGCACGGTCAACCTGCGTACAAAGATCATTAGGAGTGTAGCAGCGAGCGTTATATCAACGGATATTCGACGCCAGCTGAGTTGACGTCACGGCGTTGCAGTCGTATACAGATGGGGGGAGGGGCGATATAGCCTCGTCAGTGCACCAAAATCTTATGACATTTAAGACATAAGCTTACCACATTTAAGACAAACTTTTACAGACACAAATAAATGCGGAAACTTTTGAATTTTAAAATATTTAAATCATCTTTTTGAAACGCAAGTGAGCAAACTAAAAACGCGCTATCACAGTTATGTTTTCTAATGAAACACATGGCTATAAATGACAGTGGAAAAGTTTCATATCGTGTCCTATTTCTGCCCAGGGCACGGACCGCGCCCTCACATTAAAACCCTGTCACTGAGTGAGGCCGAGTATCCACAATCTGCACACTCCAAGACAGAAACAAGAAAAAATAAGTGCATAAACGTCATATAATCACAGCGACGGGTCGCTTGAGGGTATTCTGATACGAGTACACCGCCTTAATCGACGAGTGAAGGGTACTCAGTCGTACTGACAACCAGCAGTATATGCTGTTACATGTGGGTTTACGGCGTCCCGCAAACCCCCATGCTGACAAGAAAACCGAGCATGATCCCTGACGGGTGTACGGGCAGCTGTGGGGTAAGGCACAAGCAAGATATCAAATGAGTGACGAATTATTTACAGTATCTATATACAACAATACTAACACAAAACATCACATTTATTTGCTTCTATAGCCCACTCACGACGTCCGTCACGAAGGCAAAACAATGTTCTCTGCTCGGAGCGGGGTGACGTGAGTGTCTACAGAAGCAAATAACAAACACAACAACAAAATAAAAAAAAGAAACAACACAAAAACGCGACTGGCCAGATCACAAGTTCACTTAGGGTGAACCCCCTCTCGCGCACTGCTGTGAACTAGTTTATCGACTGGTCTATATTATTTATCGATTGTATACGAACTTGAAGTCCCGGTAACTTCTTCGTTTGAATCGACTATGTTGTTTTCCACGACCTGTTTAATATGGTTGAATCGATTCTAGGTTGTTTTCCACGACCTGTTTAAGATGGTTGAATCGACTCTAGGTTGTTTTTTCCACGACCTGTTTAATATGGTTGAATCGACTCCAGGTTGTTTTCCACGACCTGTCTAATATGGTCTCGACGGTCTGTTATTGGGTCTGTCCGCCCTTGCTGGACACTAAACCAACAGCGTCGCGCCAGTACCTGCTCCTATATTGCAGGGAGCAGGAGGTCACCACACATCGTTGTGTCTGCAAATTACGATAATCGACTAAGATACAGTTCACAAAACGTACATGCTATATCATGATTCCGCTCCCGGAGAAAAAAAATGTGTTCATGCATATACCGTTATTGCGCATGCGCCGACCAGACACACAGGCTGATCAGTGCATGCGACAAATAACTGCACAGCAGAACTCAACTTGACTGTGCATCAAATTGGCCCCGTCAAGCGATTTTGGTACTTATAGCCTATGCGAGTAGCGAAGGTTCAGGCGAGCCTGCGCATCCGCGCAGTCTCACCAGAACCTTCGCTTCTCGCTCATACAATCAGTGAAACAAGAGGAACCTTCAGACAGAAAGCCATATCCATGGCCCCTCTGATTGGCTGGGCATGCGCAGTTAAAATTTGTCATGCCGGAATGCTCGAAGACACAAATTCGCTTGGCGGGGCTCAAATTATCAGCACCGCCTTGTCGTATACCTACTAAAATAATTTAGATGTGCATAAGCACAAGAGAAGTTTCCTATTCCATCTCGTAACATATGCTGGGTACTAATCACCTGCCAATTGATGACGCATAAAAGGTACACCTTTGACAACCAATGGCGAGTAGTGTAACCGCTCCAGTCCTACATACTGGAGCGGCTAGCACAAGGTACACACTCAAATTTCGCTTGGAACCGCATGCTCATTAAAACAGTGCATAAAGACGCACGTGACGTCTGATCAGAGCCTTTGACAATAAATAATAATTTCATTAATATTTCTATATAAACTTTCGTTGCATCTGATCAGAGACTTCAATGAAGGGCAAAATGTACAATACCATCATTACTGCATTATCCAATGCTGCGTCTGATCATGTCCCTCAAGCCAATAAAACGCTTAATAACGAGTGATGCGTGTGACCTTAAACTGTGTCTGATCAGCATCTACATAAATTACTTTGCTAACAATGCGTGCATGCATGCATGCGTGTGTGCATGTTCTGCGTGCGTGCTCATGAACAAACGCCGTCATACACGGTATATAAATCGTCACGCGGTTTCTTACATGTGGGTTTACGGCGTCTGGCAAACACCATGCTGACAAGACGACCGAGGGTGATCTCTGAAAGGTGAACGGGCAGCTGTTGGGTAAGGCACAAGAAAGATTTTATATGGAAGACATAAATTATTAACATAACTATTTACAACAATACGAACACTAAACATTACATTTATTCGCCTCTATAATCGTTTCACGGCGTACGCCCCGAAAGCAAAACTACGTTTTGTGCTCGAGAAGCGACTTGAAAATTATAGAAGCAAATGACAAAATAAACGAACAACAAAAAACAATAATAATAATAAAAAAACCGCGACTGGCCAGATATAAATATGTTCTATCAAAGGGTTATCCTTTGGAAGCAAGGAATAAGTCCACTTGGGGGGGAAATGCGTCGACGCGCTGGTGTACTTGAATTTAAATCATGTCAACTTGGTTATCACTGTCGACTTGACTATAAGTTGACTATTGCTGTCACCTCGACTATCACCAACCACTTGGCTATCAACTTTAACTTGGTTATCACCAGCAACTTGGTAATCACCAGCAACGTGTCGTTATCTTTTGGTCACGACGCTCTGTGTAACGGTGCTGCCCGCCACTGCAGGGCATCTGGATCGATACGTCGTAACAGTACCTGCTATCGACCAGGGAGCAGGTCTACACACGTCATTGTGCCTGCAAATTACGATAGTCGACTGAAATACAGTTCACGAAACGTATACACTATATCATGATCTCTGCCCCGGAGAAATCTGAATATATTCATGCATATACCGTTATTGCGCATGCGCCGACCAGACAAACAGGTCGATCAGTACATGCGACAAATAACCGCGCAGCAGAACTTGACTATGCGTCAAAATATCAGCATCAAGCCTTTGAAACAAGAATACTCAATGTTTATGCTTCCTTACTGAGCACTAACGAAATCAATTAATGCTCAATACAACTGAGCATAATACACATCAAATTCGTTTTTACCACATTAAAAGAGGCAATTGAACAGACCGCGCCTTTGCGCTACCTGGTCACCGGCCAATTACAGGACACAAACTCCTTTCCGTATCCTTCTCTGCGATACGGCTCACATATATAGCTATTCACAAATTCATTATATTAACAACAACTAGAATCTGAAAACAGTAAGATTTTTATCTATTCTACACAACATTTTTAGTGACACTGTTTGCCGTAAATTCTTTCCGTAGTTGGTAGCCACAACGTCAGTACTGCCTTCGCGACTCTGATGACGCAGCTGACGCAATACACGCCACTCAGGCCGTTATAACGTGTGGCGACCAACAATTATAACTTATCATCTTCACGTTCTTTACGTGTACACACATGTACAAACAGATTTCTTAAACAGAAACGGCATCATTACAAAATGAACTCGTAATTCGTCTTGAAGAAAATTCTTTCTACACAACATTAACAATATCAATTCATCACAGTTCATCATCACGGATAACCCGACAGCTCTTGTCTAAGAGCTTCCCCTGATGATGAAGATATGGTTAAACCCGTCTTTATTTTACGTCCCCTCAACACCTATTATCATATAGAGACGGGACCACGGTTTTCTAACCACCGATAGTCAAAAGATATGGATCGAACAAATGACCCGACGTTGAAAAATATATTCTACAAAAGTGGTCTATAAAAGCCTAAATGAATCTAGAATGAGCGAGTATCCGAGTTTTACGTCTCAACAACAGCTAAGGTCATACGGAGAGAGGACCTCGCTTAAAATACTCATTGTAATGGGATCGATCCTGCGATCGCTAGCTTGCAAAGCGAGTAGCATAATCACTACACAACAGAGGCTTCCAAACTGAATCCAGAATAGGCTTCAGAAAAATATATAACCGCAATGACTTCAGCACCCAATTTCGTAAAATCATTTTTCGATATAAAAAGGTTGGGTACAACATGGATATTATACGACAGACTGCATGCATGGTAGTTAACCCAATCACGGTTGGCAACTTTGCTTCCCTCTTTAATTGCACGCCGGTGGGTCAGGCCTCAGATTCTATGACGGCTCCAACGTAAAGGCTTATTGAAAATTAGAGAGATAATGTTGGTTGGTGCCTGATGCTCTGTCTCTGGTCGGGCTCATCGGAGTCTAACTGTTGGTTTTCTTTTGCTCCAGCATTTCAGTGGTTTCTTGCTGTCGAGTCCTCACCGTTGTCTCACCTCTGTGGTTCTTTGATTTTTGTGTTCACGGAGATGTTGCACTGATGAGTAAGGCCTTCATGCGGACTGAACAAATTATTTGTCTAAATCGCGACGGAAGTAAGGGCGAGGATTGTGGCCACGTAAAATCAATTTAAGCCCCCCAGTGGAAATCTTCCACTTACCGTTCCAAGGCGGCTCTTCTGTGGCGATTTATTTATGTTGTTGTTTGTTACTTACTGTGTGTATCACTTGTGTCTTTTGGTTTTGGATGGCCATATGGCCATTTTGTGGGAAAGTAACTGCCCTTATGGCCTTCCTTTGTTTAGGTTTCCATTATGGTCTGGTCGCTTAATGTTTGTATTTCTTTCCCTTTGGTGTCTTTTATGGGTGGAGTAAGTTAATTGTATCAATTCCTGATCTTTGTTTTACTTCTACTTTTCAGAAAGTCGGGGTATGCTAGACGACCTACAAGCATGTTCATATAAGAAATAATACTAAACAGATTTAACATACAGTCAAAGATTCTTCGTATGGCTCGTCACAATTTTCACAATTGCTGCTGGTATAATGTTCTTTTTTCAGGGTATTAATATCTATGAATACTGCAGGAAAATCATAATCATGCATACCCGTGCCAGCTCGCTACAATTGTGACAAGTAAAGATACAATCCACAATCATAACCATATTAACAAATTTCAGCAGATCGTTGATTTACGTTTCAAGTGCATTTCCTTTAGGGGAAAAATGATGAAACTTCCCTACAGTTAAATGGTATAACTCCCCGTCAGTACGAACACCCCAAACATTGTGATTGGCATGAAAAATATTATATTGCACAATTTGGCGGTTGGCGACTTTTTAGGCAAACTATTTTGAAATAAGCCTTATAAAAGAAAACTGTATGGTAAATAATTTTCCCAACAAACCACTCATGCATACAGCGTATATGTGCAAAATTTGTGCGTGGAGCGGCATATTTTGCCTACCGCATTTCACATAAAAAATTTCAGTCGCGCTGCCTTGGCATATACCTAATAAAATAATTTTGATGTGCACAAGCACCAGAAAGGTTCCGATTCCATCTCGTAACACTGTTATCCGCCCCTGCAATTAACGGTACAGAAATTGTAACGCAATTATCTACCCTTACAAATCCGGTGAGCTACAGAAGCAACAGATCCAACGCTTGAGACCCATTTCTCATCTGCACAATACAAATAAAAGCACGCAAACACTGCATGATACCCCACCACTGCAAGATAATATGGTTATAGCCTTGCCCATAATAGTGGTACTTTTAAGTGTTATAGTTATCTGTAAAACTTCACTAAGGCATTCAATATAGTAAAGGAACTACATACATGTATATCAAAAGGGCAGATAATACAATAACCAGAAAAGCAGAGTGACTGTCCTTGGCAATAATATGTATGTGTCCTTTAGTGTTTTAAAATTTGAAGAAAATCCATGAAAAGATTCTTAAGTTATTGATCGCAAACTCCAAAAAAAAATTGTGAGAAATTAATCAAGTTATCGGTCGGAAATGGTGTGGATGGACGGACGAACGGACAGACACCGGAGGGTATATTATAATACCCCAGCACTATCGTGTGATGGGGTATAACAAAAAGAAGAAAAGAAAAAAAAAGTCATTCCCGATATAAACATGTAGGCACAATTTGAAAAAAAAATGTGAAAAATTAATCAAGTTATCGGTCGGAAATGGTGGGGATGGACGGACGGACAGACGGACGGACGGACGGACGGACAGACACCGGAGGGTATATTATAATATCCCAGCACTATCGTGTAATGGGGTATAACAAAAAGAAGAAAAGGAAGAAAAAAAAAAAAGGTAAAAAAAGGAATGAAAAACAAAAAATGAGAAAAAAAAAACGAAAAAAAAAAAAAAATTCATTGCAATAAGAAAGAAAAGAAAAATAAACGGAAAAAAAAGAAAAGAAAAAACGAGAAAAAAAGGAAAAAAAAAAGAAAATTCCATTCCTCCACAGGGGTTTGAACTCACGCCCCTCAGATTCATAGCACAAATTAATCCAGTTATTGGTCGGTAATGGTGGGGACGGACCGACGGACAGACACCGGAGGGTATATTGTAATATCCCAGCACTATCGTGTGATGGGGTATAACAAAAAGAAGAAAAGGGTGAAAAAAAAAAAAAAAGGGAAAAAAAAGGAATGAAAAACCAAAAATGAGGAAAATTAAAAAAAATAAAAAAAAATAAATAAATTCATTGCCAAAATGAAAGAGAAAGAAAAAGAAACAAGAGGGCCATGATGGCCCTGAATCGCTCACCTGATCCATAGTGTAACAAGTGGGTCCCAGGGAGGGTCATTATTGGCCCCAGGGCTTTAATGTGCATAATGCTGAGGGAGGTCTTAAAGGTGAAGCTTCATACCAAACATCAACAAAGGCTATAATATGAACAATCTTGGCAAAGGTCGTCGAGATGAAGCTACACACCAAATATCAAGGAACTGGGCCTTGCAGTTTCAGAGAAGAAGATTTTTTTAAAGATATTCCATACATAAGCCTATGTAAAACCAAATTTGCATCGGGGCTATATAAGTCTATGTAAAACCAAAGGGTCCCGGGCTGGGGACATTTGTGGCCCCAGGGCTATAATTTGGAACAATCTTGGTAGAGGTCCACTAGATGAAGCTTCATACCAAATATCAAAGACATGGGCCTTGCAGTTTCAGAGAAGAAGATTTTTAAATATTTCCCTTTATAAGACTATGTAAAACCAAAGGGTCTCAGGGCGGTGACATTTTTGGCCCCAGGGCTATAATTTGAACAATCTTGATAGAGGTCCACTAGATGAAATTTCACACCAAATATCAAAGACCTAGGCCTTGTGGTTTCAGAGAAGAAGATTTTCGCTATATAAGTCCATGTAAAACCAAAGGGCCTCGCAGTGGGGGCACTTTTTGCCAAAGGGCTATAATTTGAACAATCTTAGTAGGGGTCCTTTAGATGAAGCTTCATACCAAATATCAAAGTCCTTGGCCATGCAGTTTCAGAGAAGAAGATTTTTTAAGATTTTCCCTATATAAGTCTATGTAAAACCAAAGGGCCCGAGAGCGGGGACATTTTTGGTCCCAGGGCTATAATTTGAACAATCTTGATATAGGTCCACTAGATGAAGCTTCACACAAAATATCAAAGGACTAGGCCTTGTGGTTTCAGAGAAGAAGATTTTTAAAGATTTTCCCTATATAAGTCTATGTAAAACCAAAGGGCCCCAACGCGGGGGCAGTTTTGGCCCCAGGGCTATAATTTGAACATTCTTGGTAGAGGTCCATTAGATGAAGCTTCATACCAAATATCAAAGTCCTGGGCTTTGCGGTTTCAGAGAAAAAGATTTTTAAAGTTTATCCCTGTATAAGGCTATGTAAAACCAAAGGGCCCCGGGGCGGGGGGGGGGGGGGGGCATTTTTGGCCCCAGCACTATAATTTGAACAATCTTGGTAGGGGTCCTATAGATGAAGCTTCATACCAAATATCAAAGACCTAGGTCTTGTGGTTTCAGAGAAGAAGATTTATAAAGATTTTCCCTATATAAGTCTATGTAAAACCAAAGGGTCCCGGAGCGGGGGCATTTTTGGCCCAGGGGCTATAATTTGAACAATCTTGGTAGAGGTCCATTAGATGAAGCTTCATACCAAATATCGAAGACCTAGGCCATGTGGTTTCAGAGAAGAAGATTTTTAAAGATTTTCCCTATATAAGTCTATGTAAAACCAAAGGGCCCCGGAGCGGGGGCATTTTTGGCCCCAGCACTATAATTTGAACAATCTTGGTAGAGGTCCATTAAGTGAAGCTTCATACTAAATATCAAAGTCCTGGGCCTTGTGGTTTCAGAGAAGAAGATTTTTAAAGATTTTCCATATATAAGCCTATGTAAAACCAAAGGGCCCCGGGGCGGGGGCATTTTGTGCCCAGGCACTATGATTTGAACAATCTTGGTAGGGGTTCACTAGATGAAGCTTCATACCAAATATCAAAGACCTGGGCCTTGTGGTTTCAGAGAAGAAGATTTTTAAAGATTTTCCCTATATAAGTCTATGTAAAACCAAAGGGCCATGGAGCGGGGGGTATTTTTGGCCCCAGCACTATTATTTGAACAATTTTTGTAGAGGTCCATTAGATGAAGCTTCATACTAAATATCAAAGTCCTGGGCCTTGTGGTTTCAGAGAAGAAGATTTTTAAAGGTTTTCCATATATAAGCCTATGTAAAACCAAAGGGCCCCGGGGCGGGGGCATTTTGTGCCCCAGCACTACAATTTGAACAATCTTGGTAGGGGTCCACTAGATGAAGCTTCATACCAAATATCAAAGACCTGGGCCTTGTGGTTTCAGAGAAGAAGATTTTTTAAGTTTTCAGTGAAAAAAATCTATTTTTGGCTCCTGTGACCTAGATGTGCAACGGACCGGAACCATTTGAACAACTTTGAAAGGGGACCACCTAAGGATCATTCCTGTGAAGTTTGGTCAAAATCCGATCAGTGGTTTAGGAGGAGATGTCGTTTGAAGAAATTGTTTACGCACGGACGCACGGACGCACGGACGGACGCACGGACGCACGACGGACGACGGACAAAAAGTGATCCCAAAAGCTCACCTCGTCACTACGTGACGGTGAGCTAAAAAGAACACACACAAAAAAAAAAGAAAAAACGAAAAAAAAAAAAAATTTCCATTCCTCGACGGAGATTTGAACTCACGCCCCTCAGATTCATAGTCAACAATAGGATTTGTGGTCCAGCACTCTAACCACTACACTGGCAGTGACAATCAATATATATCATAAATTAAAGGAATAAATGCGCAGAAACTATTTAATGGGAATTGTTAACGACCAATTTTTCGTTAAATGTTAACGCATTTTGTGTATTCACAACACAAAACCTGCTTATTATGGTCGTTTATACATCAGTGCAGTTTCATCCAAATATTCCATATAGTAAAGGAATAAGTCCCCAAAAACCATTTAATCGGAATTTTTAACGACCATAATTCCGTTAAATGTTAATGTATTTTGCCCATTTACAATCCCAAACCACTCATACCCAATGCCAATGGGTATACAAAATTTGAAGAAAATCCGTGAAAAAATATTCAAGTTATTGATCGGAAACGCCCCAAAACCCCTTATTTTGAACTAAAAAGGGCCATAACTCTGTCAAATGTTAACGGATTTTGCCCATTAACAATCCCATACCACTCATTCCCGATATATACATGTATGCAAAATTTGAAAAAAATTCGTTAAAAATTACTCAAGTTATCGATCGGAAATGGTGCGGACGGACGGACGGACGGACGGACGGACGGACATACGGACGGACGGACGGACGGACAGACGGACGGACGGACGGACACCGGAGGGTATAACATAATACCCCACCACTATCGTGTGGTGGGGTATAAAAACCATCCCTGTATGCTGTTCAGGGAGAAAATGGCAAAACTAACAAGAGATGAACATTAAATGTAAGAGAAACACTGTATCTAGAAAACAAAAACAAAGTGTGTGTTTGAGTTTTTACGTCCCGCCAACAGCTATGGTCAAACGGAGACGGGACCTCGGTTTAAAGACTCATCCGAAAGTTTGGAGAAGCCCGAAAACAAAAACAAAGATAATGAACTATTTCTCACTGCTGATCCTGCAACTTCGCCTATGGAAATGTTCTGTCCCACAGACGCCGCTAAAAGGTCCGTTACTTATATAGGGTTTTGTCAGGCCAAGAAATTCGATCATGCGATGGTCATACAACATTGGCTCACATAAAAACGATTTGCATGATCGACCTGTCGCCTGTATAGAATATTGCGAAGGCCAATCAGAAGCGAATATCAAGAGCTGCGACTTCATTCAAAGGGATGGAAACTACAACCTTTTGACAAAATCTGTCTGATATTACAGGGGATAAATAACATGTTACGGGCATGTATGAAACTGCCCATAAAAGCAAATACATTTACTATTATTAAGAAAAAAATATGAGCAGGCCATTATACTGACAGAGCATATCAACCGTTGCATATAAAATATAGAAACGTGTTAACAAGTCGTATATGCGCACTTGAACTATTCTGAGCCCTCTTAGCATTTATATGCTTTTAAGTTTGGGGTTTATGAATGAAACGCCATGTCGTGACACTAAAATGCAAGTGTATTCTTGCAAGGGCATTAAAACCCAAAGCCGCTAGTTAGTAAAATAAAAAAATACATGAAAGTATGTGAAACTTCTCCGATAAGCAGACGAAGACGAAAATTTACATCACCAGAATGTCCGTGTATTGAAAACCCCCGGAACAGGGGTTCACCTGGGCACGCATTTTTTTCTTACTTCTGATCAATGATAAATACATAGCTTGTGGGTACTCGTTAGAATCGCCTAAATGCGGCGGCTCAAATGAGCACCTACATCTGATGTTTTCAAGAATAAGTGAGGAAAAAATGAATACTACAAATTTTCATTCAAAAACTTCAGTTTGGAGAAATGAAAGAATACACTTTATCGTCTGAGAATTTCATAACGTCGTGTAATAAATTCGAACAAGAGGGCCATGATGGCCCTGGATCGCTCACCTGATCCATAGTGTAACAAGTGGGCCCCAGAGAGGGCCATTATTGGCCCAAGGGCTTTAATGTACATAATGTTGAGGGAGGTCGTAAAGGTGAAGCTTCATACCAAACATCAACAAAGGCTAAAATTTGAACAATCTTGTCAAAGGTCCACTAGATGAAGCTACACATCAAATATCAAAGACCTGGGCCTAGCGGTTTCAGAGAAGAAGATTTTTAAAGATTTTGCCTATATAAGCCTATGTAAAATCAAAGGGCCCCGGGACAGGGGCATTTTTTGCCCCAGCACTATAGTTTGAACAATCTTGGTAGGGGTCCACTAGATGAAGCTTCATACCAAATATCAAAGTTCTGGGCCTTGTGGTTTCAGAGAAGAAGATTTTTAAAGATTTTCCCTATATAAGCCTATGTAAAACCAAAGGGCCCCGTGGCAGGGGGGGATTTTTTGTCCCAGCACTATAATTTGAACAATCTTGGTAGGGGTCCACTAGACGAAGCTTCATACCAAATATCAAAGTCCTGGGCCTTGTGGTTTCAGAGAAGAAGATTTTTAAAGATTTTCCCTATATAAGCCTATGTAAAACCAAAGGGCCCCGGGGCAGGGCATTTTTGGCCCCAGCACTAAAATTGGAACAATCTTGGTAGGGGTCCACTAGATGAAGCTTCATACCAAATATCAAAGTCCTGGGCCTTGTGGTTTTAGAGAAGAAAATTTTTAAAGATTTTCCCTATATAAGCCTATGTAAAACCAAAGGGCCCCGTGGCGGGGGCATTTTTGGCCCCAGCACTATAATTTGAACAATCTTGGTAGGGGTCCACTAGATGAAGCTTCATACCAAATATATAAGACCTGGGCCTTGTGGTTTCAGAGAAGAAGATTTTTAAAAATTTTCCCTATATAAGCCAATGTAAAAGCAAAGGGCCCCGTGGCGGGGGCATTTTTGTCCCAGCACTAAAATTTGAACAATCTTGGTAGGGGTCCACTAGATGAAGCTTCATACCAAATATCAAAGTCCTGGGCCTTGTGGTTTCAGAAAAGAAAATTTTTAAAGATTTTCCCTATATAAGCCCATGTAAAACCAAAGGGCCCCGTGGCGGGGGCATTTTTTGTCCCAGCACTAAAATTTGAACAATCTTGGTAGGGGTCCACTAGATGAAGCTTCATACCAAATATCAAAGACCTGGGCCTTGTGGTTTCAGAGAAGAAGATTTTTTAAGATTTTCCCTATATAAGCCTATGTAAAACCAAAGGGCCCCGGGGCGGGGGCATTTTTGGCCCCAGCACTGTAATTTGAACAATCTTGGTAGGGGTCAACTAGATGAAGCTTCATACCAAATATCAAAGACCTGGGCCTTGTGGTTTCAGAGAAGAAGATTTTTAAAGATTTTCCCTATATAAGCCAATGTAAAACCAAAGGGCCCCGTGGCGGGGGCATTTTTTGTCCCAGCACTATAATTTGAACAATCTTGGTAGGGGTCCACTAGATGAAGCTTCATACCAAATATCAAAGTCCTGGGCCTTGTGGTTTCAGAGTAGAAGAGTTTTGAAGATTTTCCCTATATAAGCCTATGTAAAACCAAAGGGCCCTGGGGCGGGGGCATTTTTGGCCCCAGCACTATAATTTGAACAATCTTGGTAGGGGTCCACTAGATGAAGCTTCATACCAAATATCAAAGACCTGGGCCTTGTGGTTTCAGAGAAGAAGATTTTTAAAGATTTTCCCTATATAAGCCAATGTAAAACCAAAGGGCCCCGTGGCGGGGGCATTTTTCGTCCCAGCACTCAAATTTGAACAATCTTGGTAGGGGTCCACTAGATGAAGCTTCATACCAAATATCAAAGTCCTGGGCCTTGTGGTTTCAGAGAAGAAGATTTTTAAAGATTTTCCCTATATAAGCCTATGTAAAACCAAAGGGCCCCCGTGCGGGGGCATTTTTGGCCCCAGCACTCAAATTTGAACAATCTTGGTAGGGGTCCACTAGATGAAGCTTCATACCAAATAACAAAGACCTGGGCCTTGTGGTTTCAGAGAAGAAGATTTTTTAAGTTTTTGGTGAAAAAAATCTGTTTTTGGCTCCTGTGACCTAGATGTGCAACGGACCGGAACCATTTGACCCATATTCAAACTTGACCGAGATATTGTCATGATGATCATTCTGAGCAAGTTTGATTAAGATTGGACCAAAATTGTGGCCCCTAGGGTGTTCACAAGGTTTTTATATGATTTGACCCGCTGACCTACTTTTTAACCCGATATGACCCATATTCGAACTGGACTGAAATATTGTCACAATGGTCATTCTGAGCAAGTTTCATGATAATTGGACCAAAACAGTGGCCTTCAGAGTGTTCACAAGGTTTTTCTATGATTTGACCTACTGACCTACTTTTTGACCGGACATGACCCATATTCGAACTTGACCAAGATATTGTCATGATGATCATTCTGAGCAAGTTTGATTATGATTGGACCAAAATTGTGGCCTCTAGGGTGTTCACAAGGTTTTTCTATGATTTGACCCGCTGACCTACTTTTTAAGCCGACATGATCCATATTCAAACTTCACTAAAATATTGTCACAATGATCATTCTGAGCAAGTTTGATGATGATTGGACCAAAATTGTGGCCTCTCGAGTGTTCACAAGGTTTTTCTATGATTTGACCTACTGACCTACTTTTTTACCCGACATGACCCAAATTCGAACTTGACCGAGATATTGTCATGATTATCATTCTGAGCAAGTTTGATGATAATTGGACCAAAACTGTGGCCTCTAGTGTGTTCACAAGAAAAAGTTTACGCACGGACGACGCACGACGGACGACGGACGACGCACGACGCACGACGCACGACGACGCCGGACATCTTACTGTCACAAAAGCTCACCATGACCTTCGGTCAGGTGAGCTAAAAACCGCTAGTGGATTAAATACGCAAATTAGTTAGATATGCCCCGTAACGTTACGTGTACGGCGTCCTTAACGATATAGTGTTTACAAATGCCGAATATGGACATTTTTGTTGATCATGATCTATAGTGAACAAGATCCGTTTTAAATTGATTTTTGCATTCGTGCTCATGAATAATTGTAAAAAAATTAAACCCTTTGAAGAAAAGAGATAAAATGCTCGGCAAAGCCTCGCATTTTATCATTTTCCTAAACTCGTTTAATAAATCCAATTAAGAAATGAAATTTATTTTTCTGCAGTTCATGGAAGTATGAACGCAGTGGGTCGCGTGCAAAGTAAATGAACCCCGAAGGGGTTCCTGTAAACTTTGTTAGCGACCCACTGTCGTTCATACTTTCAGGAACAGCAGAAAAATTAAGTTCATTTTTTATATTTACATTATTTGCCCCTCATCACTGGGCGAAAAAATGCTTGTAGGGAAAACTTTTAAAGCTGAAAAACATTTACACGCTGTTTTTCTACAAAGAGCGGAGCAGCGTTGCATCATCAACGCCCGTAGAGAACAATGGTTTAGAATGACGTCACTTAACGTCACTGAAAATCATGTGATTCGATGCGTGCATGGAAGTATGAACGCAGTTGTTTTCTTTAGGTTTACATTAGACTTTACACTGGAAATGTAAATATTTATACATGAACACTCATGTAACTCAAGTAGGATCCTACATATGACGCACGGATTTTATCGTAATAACAAATACCTCACACCTTTCAGCCAAGGCACCAAAGGGAAAGAAATCCATCACGAAAACACGCCTTTAAAAATGTGACCCCCTTAAACCACACTTTTATACAGTAAAACTGGGGTTTGCATGGGTATACATTACTTTCCTTTTTTGATGTTTCGTTGGTAAGTAAATTTACAATATATTTGTATAGGCGTGTGTTCGTAATGCCCAACATAAATCAAGTTAACCATCCTTAACCCTTGTCCTGCTGAATATTCATATATGCCACACCCACTACCGATTATCAACCAATCAGATTACCTGTAGCAAATTATTACAACAAATTCACAATCTGAATGACAAACAATGTAGATCCTGATCAGATGGCTTCTTCAGAAGCCATCTGATCTGGATCTACATTGTTTCAAAGAAAAGGCATATCTGGGCTCAGCAGAACAAGGGTTAAAACGTCATAAGCACAAAAAAAAAATAAAACAAGATGTGTTTGTGAAACACTGATGCCCCCGGACAGCGCCAATGTTAATGTTTTTAAAAATTTTGAAAAAAATAGGTCAAAGGTCAAGGTCAAGGTCACGAAATCAAAAATTGTGGTACCACTGGAAAGGTCTTGTGATAAGGTATACACATGTGAAATATGAAAGCTCTATCTATTACCATTCAAAAGTTATGCCCAATGTTAAAGTTTTTGCAGACGGACAAACGGACAAACGGACAAACAGACGGACAGACCAAAAACTATATGCCCCCGAATCTCTTAGATTCCGGGGGCATAAAAAAGGCAGTTACTTTCCAACAAATTGCCAAATGGCTATCAGAAATAGTTTATTGCTTTGCTTTTACGGTCCTTTCAAGATTATTTCACTCATATCGAGCCGATGGTTAATCAAGGTGGGCGAAAACCGGAGTACCCGGAGAAAAACCACCTGACCTGACGTTGCAGAACTTGGCATCTCACTCAAAAATAAAGAGATAGCAGTACATGGTACATGCGAAGACGAGGTATGACAATAATAATAGGTAAAAAAAGCTCTGCTAAACGAAAATATGCCTATTTAAATTCATTGCTAAGTTCACCGCAGAAAAACAATTTTCAGATGACAAATTCTGATACTTTTTCCAAATTCCTCTCAAAACATAGATTGGGGTACATTACGATAACACACCCGTGCGTCATAGTGAATTTTTTTACATCTCTAAAACGGTCAATTTTCTGAAGAAAATTTGTGATATTATCCTTAATTATACTCAAAACATAGGTTGCTGGTACTCGTTAGAACCGCCTCATGAAAGCATTCGCTACAACTGTTTTACGATGCTCTTAAATTATTATTAAAATATCCAATTTTTCTAAAATATATATAAACAAAAATATTTAGAGTAAGAAATTCCAGATGGGCCCTATTAACGATCAACTGCTTCTAAACATCTAATTAATTTTATGACAGCATCGCAAACAATTGTACCCGGGGACTGGGACGAGGACCCTGCTTTCGTAGTCCCCACGGGCCGGATGCAGGCTGGAAACAGACATGCTGGTGCATTGGCAACTGAGAGCAGTTGTTGGCAACAGAGGGCTGTTGCAATGGCTAAGCAGACTGGTATTAGCCATAAAACTCAGCAGGCACTCAGCGTTAAAATGACGTCCTATCAACATCGATGCGATGAGATGACATCACTCCGACGTTGATACGTCATTTTAACGTTGTGTGCCCACTGGGGACAGACAAATTCCTTGATGGTGTTCCGTTTTCCAATTCTGACCTCAGAACCCTGACGTGAAGAAAGACCGTCACCAGTAAAGAGAACCCATTTGTAACTATGACACAGGAATTACTACATTACCTCAAGTAGAACTTCACTGCGAGCTTCGGCGAAAAAGGTAATTAGGAAGTCGCATGCAAGGAAGTGCCCAGCCTCTTTGCAGACATGCACATCTGCAGAAAGCCAGAATGCCTCTGGCGGGTGAGACATAAATAGTCGGCCACACCGGAGTCCAACAATTGGTTTTCTTTTGGTCCAGCAGTTATTACTTAATGCTGTCCAGTCCTCATTGTTGTTTCATCTCTACTCGTTTATTTTAATGTTCTCGGGAATGTTACACTAGTGTTACAAATCCTTCATGCGGACTGAACAAATTGTCTAAACCACGACTGAAACACGGGTGAGGATTGTGGCTGTGTAAAATAAAGAAATAAAAAAATACTGACCTTAGCAAGGCGGTTATTCTTTTGTGGTTTATTTTTGTTATAGTTCGTCTTTGCAAACTTGTATATTTGTATTGCTTATGACTCGTCTTCTGACTAAAACAAATAACCAACTGACGCGCCTAATCGACAAAAGTACGTAGTGATAGTTAAAAAAGGCGTTGTGGATAATTCGATATTTTCTGACATTACTCGAGGACTGTGTGTGACAGCATATTAGATTTATACACGAATGTCTGAATTACAAATGCAATTGTTGACGTTTGCAGAACACGACGTTTCTCTCAAATGTGCTACATTCATAACGAGCAGAGTGGATTTTTGTTGAAACACGCGATCATTCGTCACCATTGGATCAAACTGCCGATAACGTAACCTAACTGATCCGATCAATACAAAATTATTTTGTGAGCTGAACACTGTATTAACTGACCACATCACAGTAACTGACCACGTGACATACCTCTACTTGACGATACTGCACGGCGTTGTTAACGATAAGACAAATATTCCGATCTATCGGAATGTTAAGTATTTGAATTTTGGATAGCCTTTCGGCCATTTTGCGGCAAAGTAACTGTCCTTTTTGCTTTTCACTTGTGACTTTTTCATTATGATGAAGTTCTTTTAAGTTTGTATTTCTTTCCCTTTGGTGCATTTTATGGGAGGTGTGAGGTAATTCCATTACGATAACACACCCGTGCGACATAACGCTTTTTTCACATCTCCAAAATGGCTACTTGTCAGAGGAAAATATGTGCTATTTTTGTTATTTGTACTTCAAACATAGGTTGTGGGTGCTCGATAGAACCGCAGCATTGAGGCGGTTCAAACGAGTACCCACAACCAATGTCTTGGAGCAGAAATAGGAAAAATAATGTCTACCCCCGTAAACCCCAGTTTTCTCTGCATAAAGTTGGGTTTGGGGGTGTTCGTTTTTAGGATTTGCTCACGCGATGCTTTCCATTCCTCATCACTGCCACCACTTCTATATGGCTACAAAGGACACAAGTATTGTTAAACAAGAAATCCGCAGATGGCTATGTTGTGCCTTATGGACTTGAACGTTATTGCGAGTGTTGTCGCAGATGTTGACCGCTGGATAAACGAACGGTGGGAAACTGAACGCCTATATAATGCCATGCTTAAAATATATACTACAAAATTAGCCACCCTGAAAACACGCCTATATATTTTTGAACCACCCCCTTGAACCCCCCTTTTACATAGTTAAACTGGGTTTGTAGGGGTAAACCTTATTTTTCTTATACCTGCTCTAAAATATAGATTGTAGGTACTCGTTAGAACCGCATCGATGAGGCGGTTCTAACGAGTACCCCAAATCTATATTTTGATCAGAAATAAGAAAAATATCACAATTGTCCATGTTATTATCTTTTTTTATCGGCGATAAAGGTAACAATGTTTTTGTATAGGCGTGTTTTCGTAATGCGAAGCAAAATTCACAGAACATGAAATGCAAAGTTGAAGTAAGCAAAAATAGCAGCTTGTAAATAGAGGATCTTTCACCAGTGGCCATTTCGTATATTTATGAAACGAGCCTTTGGTAAATTTCATAAATTTCATATGAAATGAACACGAATGCAAGATTATGTTTCTCATATGACCACTTAAAAAAGGATTTTATCCCCTTTGAAATTGACCTTTTGTTTTCGCAAAATAAAAATGCATTGTTGACATGGACGTCGTCATGACATTACTTAATCCCGCCAAAGTGTTATTGAATGTGTGGTCATACGATATTTAGTATAGGACGTTAACCACTGCTTATCGACGACGTCATGTAATAAAGTAATGTATTAGTTCGAACAAGAATTCCAATCACGAAAACACGCATATAATTTTGACCCCTTGAATCCCCATTTTTTTTTATAGTTAAACTGGGGTATACAAGGGTATACAATTTTTGTTTCTCTTATTTCTGCTAAAATATAAATTGTGGATACTTGTATAAGTCTCGTCTAGGCGTTTTTAAAGAGTACCCACAATATATGTTTTTTTGTGTGTTTTGGGGGCAGATATATGAAAACTTTCAGAATCTTTATCTAAATATTTTCACTTTTTGTTGGTAGGCGTTTCGCTATGTTTGAAAAGACGTGTTCCCCTAATGCACCGAAGGTTATGTCCTGTCTGTATGGACTTTGACTGTTGCCGCAAATGCTTAATTTTTGTTTGTTTGTTTAGGAGTTACACGGCCTAAACATTGTTGACTGGGCCGTTAAATACCAATACAAACAAACAAAACAGATTGTGGGGACTCGTTAGAATCGCCGAGGCGAGCTGGTTCTTACTAGTAACAACAATGCTTTTGAAGTGGTTCTTACGAGCCCTCACAATCTATGCTTTTGAGCAGAAATGATAAATAATGAATGCCCCCAGGCCTGTAAACCCATTTATCCATTATATAAATTTGGGGCTTTAATGGGTCAAAATTATATAGGCGTGTTTTCGTGACAGATTAAAGCAGGATCAACAGAAATTTTAAGCAAAAGTAAAATACAGAGTCTGAAAGGCAAAGCTGAATTAAGCGAAAGTAACAACCCGTAAAACAAAGCATTAATTAAGAACAAGAATTCCAGCGAAGAATGTCTTCCTTGTATGCACTTCAACCTAAGGATGAACAATAAGGCTGTAACAAAGGTGAGGGCTTGGCGAACAAACATATGGATAAAAAAGGGATGGAAAGCATTTGCAACAAATATTTATGAATGTCAAAACAAATACATATAAATGACAAAACAAATACACATAAATGACATACAATAAATACATATAAATGACATTCCAATTACCGGCAAACATACATAAACACATATATACATTAAGATGAAACATTCAAAACGAAGCAAACTTTAATATAGATAAAAACAAGGCAAACAAAATGAAAGGTCAATTTAACACCGACTGACGAAAAGAACATATTCATGACAAATCAGCACAATGAAGACCTCGTCGCAAACAAACGTCCGAAATACTACACAAGAAAGACAATCAAAATACACACACATCTAAGACCTACTAAAGCAAAACCGACCTTTAAAAGACCAACGCAAGCAACAAAACCACATAAAACATGCCTGGTAAACCAACAAACAAACAAAACACCAAATAGCCAATGGAAAAGTCCAACAGCGGTAACCTCTAAAAACAAACTCAAAAAGCCAATGAAGCAAAATTATCACGTTAAGAAACACAAACAGAAGAAATGACCACATAACGCACATAAACTCTGTTATTCAAGTAAGCCCACACCCCACGCCCCTAAAAAAGATGAAGAGACGACTAAAGAAGGATTCAGTAATTCAGCAATCAAAACAACGGCAAACACCAAAAGAACCCATAAAAAAATAATAATAACACACATGACAAAAAAAGACACAGAACAACTCAACAATGAACACAACGACAAATATAAAAAGAGCCATAAATGACCAAATAATAAAACAACTAAACCAAAGTAGTCAGGAGAAAACAGCTCGCCAATTGGGGGAATAAGTTAGATTGCGAGCTTGTACCTCATAGATATTGCAACGAAGTGTCTTTTAGATATGATTATCTACCTATGGCGCACACTAGGGTAGTCTGAAAACAAAAGAAAACTAATCAGAGGGAATGAAGTCCAAAACTAAGAAAACAAAATGAGCATTTTTTGTATCTGAAACGCTATCCTGACCGCATTAACAATATAACGGGCGTATAAAAACTTTCGAACCCCGCAATTTACAGTTTCGTGATGTAGTCCTTGCTTCAATCCGGTTATAGAACATAATTACCTCTTTTGGCAAGAACAGACCATCTCTTAAGTTTTTAAAAGCCCTGGAGCAGTCGGTGCTAGATGATAGAAAACAAGAGATCGGAAAGAACGGATAAAAGCAAAACCAGCAGAACAGAGACAATAATGAGACATGGAGTTCATCGGGGTAGCTAACATGCATCACATATCTTAGTGAAAATTTATATTCTTGAAAGGCCATAACACTTTAATTAGACATAACCTATCAGCATATATACTGAACTGAAACAAAACAAATACATGTACATCCACCTGTGCTCAGCGCCCCGTGCCATTAGAGGCTTATTTAACAAACCATTGGAAGTCAAGAAGTTGTAAAGGGGAAATTTATATTCTTGTAGGACAGAGCACTCAACACTACTGCAGCACAAAAAAAAATGAAAAACAAAACCCTACCCTCCATACGCAGGGCCCCGCAACGAACCATGGCGCACGCTGTACAACACGGTACCCCAGCCATGAAACAGGTTGTACTGGTTGCATGACACTTACCAGCAGCAAGCCAGGACCTGACAGATGGCATTACAAAAGACGGCTAGCCTATGTACAGGGTATTTCCTTGTTCGGAAAGATTAAAATAAAAACAAAATCAGACATAGCCCACTGGCATATGTACAGTACTGCAATACACAAAAATAAAACACAAAACCCTCCGTTCGCAGCGCATATGTCACGGTAGCCTTCTTCAAAAACAAAGGAAAAAAAGCCAGCCGTGTATAGGATAAATGTATAGTTTTGATTGGCCGTTGCACTCAAATCTGATATAAACTACGAGCTTATGTACAAAAAAACTCTTTCACTCATAGCGCCCCATGTCATAGGAACCCTCTTCAACATACCATTGGAAACCTAGTCTTTTTTTACAGAGAAATTTATATTGTTGAAGGGCCTTAGCTCTCAAATCAAACAATCAACCAGCATATTGCAGGGCAGCAGCACAAAAACGCGCATCCATGCGCAGCACCCCATGACATTGGAACCTTCTTCAACATACCATGCAAATTCTAGGCTGTGTTCAGGTGAAATTTACATCCATGAAATGCCATAGTACTCAAGCAGATGTCACCTACATTATATACAATACCACAGCAAAAGAAAAAGTCTACCCTTCGTGCGCAGTGTTCCGCACCACGCCAAGGCGCACGTTGTACAATGCGAAACCATCCACCAGGATACAAGTTGTACTGGTTCTGCATGGCTGTTCCCAAGTAGCAAGCCATGTGCAGCGCCCCGCACCTTGGGCGCCTTCTTCAACATAAAAGAGGAAGGCTAGCTTTTGTATATGTGAAATTTATATTCCTGAAGGGCCGTGGCAATTATAACCTACCAGCATATGTATAGACTGTAGCACCTAAAATAACATATGTGGACAGAGCCCCATGCATTGGGAGCCTTCTTCAACAGTCTAGCCTTTGTACAGGGGAAATGTATATTCTTGAAGGGCTATAGCCCTGAAATCATTTGTGACCTATCAACGTGTGTGTACAGGGCTGCAACGCCTAAAACATATATCCGTAGGCAGCGCCTTGTGCCAAAAGAACATAATTAAAGATATCAGGAAAGTCTAGCCTTTGTTCGTGGGAAATTACATGCTTGGAGGGCCTTAGCACTCAGATCAGGGGTAACCTAGCAGCAAATGTACACCGTGTGCAGCGCCTCGCTCCATTGGAGCCATTTTCAAGGTAACAGGAAGGCTAGCCTTTGTAGCGGGTTGAGGAATTTATATTCTTGAAGAGCCATGACTTTCAATTGGACATAACCTAAGAGAATATTACCAAATAAACCCATCCATGCACAGCGCCCATGCCACAGGTTTCTTCATCATACAACCTGAAGTCTAGCCCTTGAATAGGAGTAATCAATATCCTTGGAGGGCGCAAGCAAGACAGATGTTATCTACCAGCAAATGTAAAGTAAACGCAACTGTGCGAGGGGTACCATGCCAAGGGAGCCTTCTTCAACGTACACTTGGAAGTCTAGCCACTGTTCAAGGGAACTTTGTATTCTTGAAAGATCATAGCACTTAAATCATATGTAACCTACCAGCTAGTAGTGTAGAGTACTGCAGCACAAACCAAAAAAAAAATGAACCCTTCTCTTTTATACCTTAGGAAGGCTAGCCTTTGACAAGGGACATTTATGTTCTTGTAGGGACATAGTACCCATATTAGACACGACCTACCAGCATTCGTAAAATACTGCAGTTCAAAAAATATAAACAAAATCCACACGACCGTACGCAGTACCCCGTGTCATGGGAGACTTCTTCAACATATCCTAGGAGGCCTAGCATTTGTATGGGAGACATTTTATATTCTTGAAGGGCTATGGCACCCATATCAGACAATTGCCAAATGCACAGGGCTGCATCAAAAACAATATCCGTACGCGGGGCCCTGTGCAATGGGGTCCTTTTTCAACATACCATGGAATGTCGAGACTTTGTTCAAAGTGAATGTATATTCTTTGGGGTCAAAAGTACTCGAATCAGACGTAACCAACCAGATTATGTTCACTTAGGCCAGCATGACAATTTATCTTATGACATTCCATTCCGTTACCTTATCATTTTCTTGATAAGTATGTTATTTACCTTATTATACACTTCACTACATCACCTTTTCGTATTTTTGTAGTGCTTACTTGTTTACTTTGCCATTATCATATGGCTGCTTATTGCTGTAATGAAGTTCTATTAGGGGAGGGCCGTAACTAATCTTGGTAGAACTTGTAGCCCGATCCTATTGCTTGTTTGGCAATTTGTTCAAAGTGAATGTATATTCTTTGGGGTCAAAAGTACTCGAATCAGACGTAACCAACCAGATTATGTTCACTTAGGCCAGTATGACAATTCATCTTATGACATTCCATTCCGTTACCTTATCATTTTCTTGATAAGTATGTTATTTACCTTATTATACACTTCACTACATCACCTTTTCGTATTTTTGTAGTGCTTACTTGTTTACTTTGCCATTATCATATGGCTGCTTATTGCTGTAATGAAGTTCTATTAGGGGAGGGCCGTAACTAATCTTGGTAGAACTTGTAGCCCGATCCTATTGCTTGTTTGGAGGATGCAATAAAATATGTTTAAACTAGATTATACTTAGTACTGAAGCACAAAAAAGAAAAAAGAGAATCCATCTCCCGTTTGCAGCGCCGCGAACTGGCCATGGCACACGCTGCACTACATGACACCACCCACCGTGATACAGGTTGTATTAGTTCCTCATGAAATAGAAGAGGAGGCAATGATCTGAAAAGCTGGAAACAGTACAAAGCGACGGTGTCCTTTGTACAGGGAAAATCTATATTCTTAACCTACCAGCAAGTGCATAGTACTGCAGCATACATCACACCACCCTCCTTGCGCAGCGCCCCGCCATTGGACGATTCTTCAAAACAAGAAGGCTAGCCTTTTTTAAGGGGAAATATATGTTTTGAGGGCCGTGACGCTCAAATCAGACATGTTATGTGTACAGGGCTGCAACACAAGAAAAACACCCATCCTTGCGCAGTGACCCGTGTCATTGAGTTATATGCTTCAATGACGATAACAATCATACACCAACTATCAGCTAAAGTACAGTACTGCAACACAAAAATAAAACAAAAAATACCCTCCGTGCGCAGTACTCCGCAGTGTGTCATGGCGCCCCTTGTACAATGTGACAGCACCCAACATGATATAGGTTGGACTGATTCTGCATGGCTATTGCCCAGTAGCAAGACAAATCCAATCTAAATAAAACCCGACAAGATGGAACCCTTCTTCAACATAACTTAGCAAGGCCACCCTTTGCATAGGAGAAATTCATATTCTTGCAAGCCAGACAAGGAAATCCGTGTTTGACCCTTGGATAGAAATTTATGTTCTGACCCTGGTGTGTCCGACCCAAAATCGAATATAATCGCGTCTTTGATAAATGCACTTGTTGATTACGACCTCGTATGCGCCGTCGTTAAGGTTGACTTCACAGCACGTTACGTGATGTCACTCAACATTCCTGCAGTGTCAACACAATATGGCGGACGTTGGTAACCGAATTGACAGCAGCATTAAAATCAGCTCTAAGAATTGGACGGTATGCAAGAAAAAGACTCCTATATGGGTGTGAGGGGTGGATAGAAAAATCCGTTCCTCTGGATCACTGTTCAGCATCACTCGGCAAGCCTTGTGATGCCTGGACAGTGACCCTTTGGACGGAATTTTCCATCCACCCCTCAAACTTATATAACATTCTTATATTCTTGGATAACCTTTGTACTCAAATCATACATATCCTACTTGCATATGTACAGTACTATTGCACAAAAAAGAGTATACAACTCTTAATATGGGTGTGAGGGGTAGATGGACAAAACCGTCCCTAGGGTCACTGTCTGGCATCACGAGGCTTGCCGAGTGATGCCGGAAAGTAATCCCGAGAGACAGATTTATTTATCTAACTCTCACACGCATATACGATTCTTTTTCTTGCATACCTCCCATTTCTTTGCGCGATTTTTAATGCTGCAGTCACATCGGTTACCGACGTCCGCCATATTGTGATGACACTGCAGGAATGTTTAGTGACGTCACAAAACGTGATGTGACTACCACGACGGTGCATATGAGGTCGTATTCAACCAGTGCATTTATCAAACACGCCAGAATATTCGATTTTGAGTAAGAACATCAGGGTTAGAACAGAATTTCTATCCAAAGCTAAAACTATTGATTTCCTGATCTGCTATGCAAGAAAAAAATCATCCATCCGTTTGTAACATCCCGCGTCATTGGGAGCATTCTTCAACATAACATAGGAAGGCTGTGTCTGAAATAGGGGAAATTTATATTCTTGAAGGTATATTACACTCAAATCATACATAACCAACCAGCATATGTACAACGCTGCAGCACAAAAATAGCAACCATCCGTGCGCTGCGACCCGTGCCATGAGTCTTCAACATACCAATGGAAGTCTAGCGTTTGTGCAGGGAAAGTTTACAGTCGTGAAGGTCAATAGCACCTAAAGGCCGATCTTGGTAGCTCTGTAGAACTGAAACTTGCTTGACATAATCTCTTATTTTAATCAGCTATATGCCATCCAACTCTCATCATGTATGTGGTCTGGAATAACTGCTGGCTATCAGGTCAAGTGCATGTATAGATTATTGAACTATGCCTGTGCTGGTAAAAGCCAGTAGTAAAATCATGTGTCTGTATAATGCTGTAATGAAGTTCTATTGGGGATGACCGTAACTAATGTTGGTAGAACTTGTGGCCCGACCATATTGCTTGTTTGGAGAGTGCAATGAAATATGTTTAAACCAGATTATGTTCAGTACTTAAGCACAAAAAAGAAAAAGAAAATCCACCTTCCGTATGCAGGGCCGCGCACCTGGCCATGGTACACGTTGCTCAACGTGACACCACCCACCATGATACAGGTTGTATTAGTTCCTCATGGTCTAGCCTGACCTGAAATAGAAGTGGAGGCAATGATTTGAAAAGCTGGAAACAGCACAAAGCAACGGTGTCCTTTGTACAGGAGAAATCTATATTCTTAACTTACCAGCAATTGCATAGTACTGCAACATACATAACCCACCATCCTTGCGCAGAGCCCTACGTCTTTGGACGATTCTTCAACACAAGAAAGCTAGCCTGTTTTAGGGGAAATATATATTTTGAGGGCCAGGACGCTCGAATCAGGCATGTTATACCAGCATGTGTAAAGGGCTGCAGCACAAGAAATACACCCATCCATGGGCAGTGACCGATGCCACTGAGTTATATTCTTCAATGGCGATAGCACTCATATATTAACTATCAGCTAAAGTACAGGACTGCAACATAAAAATAAAACAAAAACACACCCTCCGTGCACAGTACTCCGCAGTGCCCAGTAGCAATATGGCGGACGTTGGTACCGAAGAGACAGCAGCATCAAAATCAGGGCTAAGAATTGGACGGTATGCAAGAAAAGACTCCTATATTGGTGTGAGGGGTGGATAGAAAAAATCCGTCCCTCGGGATCACTGTTCGGCATCACCCGGCAAGCCTTGTGATGCCGGACAGTGACCCTTGGGACGGATTTTTCCATCCACCCCATCATACTTATATGAGATTCTTATATTCTTGAAGAACCTTAGTACTCAAACCATACATATCCTACTAACATATATACAGTACTATTGCACAAAAAAGAGTATACAACTCGTATATGGGAGTGAGGGGCGGATGGACAAATCCGTCCCGAGGGTCACTGTCTGGCATCACGAGACTTGCCGAGTGATGCCGGACAGTGATCCCGAGGGACAGATTTATTTATCCACCTCTCACACCCATATACGATTCTTTTTCCTGCATACCTTCCATTTCTTTGCGCGATTTTTTAATGTTGCAGTCACTTCGGTTACCGACGTCCGCCATACTGTGATGACATTGCAGGAATGTTTAGTGACGTCACATAACGTGCTGTGACGACAAACTTAACGACGGTGCATATGAGGTCGTATTCAACCAGTGCATTTATCAAACACGCCAGAATTTTCGATTTGAGTAAGAACATCAGGATTAAAATAGAAGTTCTATCCCAAGCTAAAACAATTTATTTCCTGATCTGCTATGCAAGAAAAAAAAAGATCCATCAGTTTGAAGCATCCCGCGTCATTGGGAGCATTCTTCAACATAACATAGGAAGGCTGTGTCTAAAAAAGGGGGAAATTATATTCTTGAAGGTCAATGACACTCAAATCAGACATAACCCACCACCATATGTACAACGCTGCAGCACAAAAAGAGCAACAATCCGTGCTCTGCGACCCGTGCCATGAGAGTCTTCAACATACCAATGGAAGTCTAGCGTTTGGGCAGGGAAAATTTACATTCGTGAAGGGCAATAGCATTTAAAGGCCGATCTTGGTAGCACTGTAGAACTGAAACTTGATTGACATAATTTCTTATTGCCATTAAACTCTCAGCATGTCAGTGGTATTGAGTAACTGGCTATCAGGTCAAGTACATGTATAGATAACTGAACTATGCTTGTGCTGGTAAAAAACAGCAGTAAAATCATGTGTCTGTATATTGCTGTAATGAAGTTCTATTGGGGATGACCGTAACTAATGTTGGTAGAACTTGTGGCCCGACCTTATTGCTTGTTTGGAGGATGCAATAAAATATGTTTAAACCAGATTATGTTCAGTACTTAAGCACAAAAAGAAAACAAATCCACCTTCCGTGTGCAGCGCCGCGCACCTGGCCATGGCACACGTTGCTCAACGTGACACCTACCACCATGATACAGGTTGTATTAGTTCCTCATGGTCTAGCCTGACCTGAAATAGAAGTGGAGGCAATGCTTTGAAAAGCTGGAAACAGCACAAAGCAACGGTGTCCTTTGTACAGGAGAAATCTATATTCTTAACTTACCAGCAAGTGCATAGTACTGCAACATACATAACCCACCATACTTGCGCAGAGCCCCGCGTCTTTGGACGATTCTTCAACATAAGAAGGCTAGCCTGTTTTTAGGGGAAATATATATATTGAGGGCCATGACGCTCGAATCAGGCATGTTATACCCGCATGTGTACAGGGCTGCAGCACAAGAAATACACCCATCCATGGGCAGTTATCGGTGTCATTGAGTTATATTCTTCAATGGCGATAGCACTCATATATTATCTATCATCTAAAGTACAGTACTGCAGCATAAAGATAAAACAAAAACACACCCTCCGTGTACAGTACTCCGCAGTGCCTAGCCCAGTAGCAATATGGCGGACGTTGGTAACCGAAGTGACAGCAGCATCAAAATCAGGGCTAAGAATTGGACGGTATGCAAGAAAAGACTCCTATATTGGTGTGAGGGGTGGATAGAAAAAATCCGTCCCTCGGGATCACTGTTCGGCATCACTCGGCAAGCCTTGTGATGCCGGACAGTGACCCTTGGGACGGATTTTTCCATTCACCCCATCATACTTATATGAGATTCTTATATTCTTGAAGAACCTTTGTACTCAAACCATACATATCCTACTAACATATATACAGTACTATTGCACAAAAAAGAGTATACAACTCGTATATGGGAGTGAGGGGCGGATGGACAAATCCGTCCCGAGGGTCACTGTCTGGCATCAGGAGACTTGCCGAGTGATGCCGGACACTGATCCCGAGGGACAGATTTATTTATCCACCTCTCACACCCAAAGAGGATTTTTTTCTTGCATACCTTCCATTTCTTTGCGCGATTTTTTAATGCTGCAGTCACACCGGTTACCGACGTCCGCCGTATTGTGATGACATTGCAGGAATGTTTAGTGACGTCACATAACGTGCTGTGACTACAAACTTAACGACGGTGCATATGAGGTCATATTCAACCAGTGCATTTATCAAACACGCCAGAATATTCGATTTTGAGTAAGAAAATCAGGATTAAAACACAATTTCTATCCCAAGCTAAAACAATTGATTTCCTGATCTGCTGTGCAAGAAAAAAAAAGATCCATCAGTTTGAAGCATCCCGCGCCATTGGGAGCATTCTTCAACATAACATAGGAAGGCTGTGTCTGAAATAGGGGGAATTATATTCTTGACGGTCAATGACACTCAAATCAGACATAACCCACCAGCATATACAACGCTGCAGCACAAAAATAGCAACAATCCGTGCTCTGCGACCCGTGCCATGAGAGTCTTCAACATACCAATGGAAGTCTAGCGTTAGGGCAGGGAAAATTTACATTCGTGAAGGGCAATAGCATTTAAAGGCCGATCTTGGTAGCACTGTAGAACTGAAACTCGATTGACATAATTTCTTATTGCCATTAAACTCTCAGCATGTCAGTGGTATTGAGTAACTGGCTATCAGGTCAAGTACATGTATAGATAACTGAACTATGCTTGTGCTGGTAAAAAACAGCAGTAAAATCATGTGTCTGTATATTGCTGTAATGGAGTTCAATTGGGGATGACCGTTACTAATGTTGGTAGAACTTGGGGCCCGACCTTATTGCTTGTTTTGAGGATGCAATAAAATATGTTTAAACCATATTCTGTTCAGAACTTAAGCAAAAAAACAAAAACAAAAAGAAAATCCACCTTCCGTGTGCAGCGCCGCGCACCTGGCCATGGCACACGTTGCTCAACGTGACACCACCCACCATGATACAGGTTGTATTAGTTCCTCCTGGTCTAACCTGACCTGAGATAGAAGTGGAGACAATGGTTTGAAAAGCTGGAAACAGTCCAAAGCAACAGTGTCCTTTGTACAGGAGAAATCTTATTCTTAACCTACCAGCAAGTGCATAGTACTGCAGCATACAAAACCCTTGCGCAGCGCCCCACGTCATTGGACGATTCTTCAACATAAGAAGGCTAGCCTTTTTTAGATGAAATATATTTTAGGAGGGCCGTGACGCTCAAATCAGACATGTTATACCCGCATGTGTACAGGGCTGCAGCACAAGAAAAGAACTCATCCTTGCGCAGTGACCCGTACCATTGAGTCAAATTCTTCAATGGCGATAGCACTCATAAATCAACTATCAGCTAAAGTACAGTACTGCAACACAAAAAATAACAAAAAACACACCCTCCGTGCACAGTACTCCGCAGTGCGCCATGGCCCTCCTTGTACAACGTGACACCACCCAACATGATATAGGTTGGACTGATTCTGCATGGCTCTTGCCCAGTAGCAAGACAAGTCAAATCTAAACAAACCGTACAAGCTGGAACCCTTCTTCAACATAACTTAGCAAGGCCACCCTTTGCACAGGAGAAATTCATATTCTTGCAAGCCAGACAAACAAAATCCGTGTTTGACCCTGGGATAGAAATTTATGTTCTGACCCTGGTGTTCCGACCCAAAATCGAATATAATCGCGTCTTTGATAAATGCAGTGGTTGATTGCGACCTCGTATGTGCCGCCGTTAAGGTTGACGTCACAACAAGTTACGTGACGTCACTAAGCATGCCTGCAGTGTCAACACAATATGGCGGACGTTGGTAACCGAAGTGACAGCAGCATTAAATTCAGCGCTAAGAATTGGAAGGTATGCAAGAAAAAGACTCCTTTATGGTTGTGTTATATGGGCCGCATAATGCTTCCACGCAGAACTGAATCCGGCCCGCACACTAGTACTGGTAAACCGCTTAGAGGATCTAAGCCTGTCCAGGAACCGCGGTGCGAGGCGGACCGTTCATGCTAATAAACCCTATCGGTTTCATTGGGCGACAGGGCTTGAGATGTCATTTCAAGTCAATGTCGGGTAAAATTCCCACAAAATTGGAAGCAACGTATCCAAAATGACCTTTACAGTGTTGACGGGGACGTTAAACCTCAAATCAACCAACCAACCAACCAACCTATATGGTTGTGAGGGGTGGATAGAAAAATCCGTCCCTCGGGATCACTGTTCGGCATCACTCGGCAAGCCTTATGATGCCTGGACAGTGACCCTTGGGACGGATTTTTCAATCCACCACTCATACTTAAGATTCTTATATTCCTGAAGAACCTTAGTACTCAAATCATACATATCCTACTAGCATATGTACAGTACTATTGCACAAAAAAGAGTATACAACTCTTATATGGGTGTGAGGGGTGGATGGACAAATCCGTCCCGAGGATCACTGTCTGGCATCACGAGGTTTGCCGAGTGATGCCGGACAGTGATCCCGAGGGACAGATTTATTTATCCACCTCTCACACCCATTTACGTATTTTTTTTTTTTTTTTTTTTTGCATACCTTCCATTCCTTAGCGCGATTTTTTATGCTGCAGTCACTTCGGTTACCGACGTCCTCCATAATGTGATGCCACTGCAGGAATGTTTAGTGACGTCACATAACGTGCTGTGACTACAACCTTAACGACGGTGCATACGAGGTCGTATTCAACCAGTGTATTTAGCAAACACGCCAGAATATTCGATTTTGGGTAAGAACATCAGGATTACAACACAATTTCTATCCCAAGCTAAAACAATTGATTTCCTGATCTACTATGCAAGAAAAAAAAACATCCATCCGTTTGTAGCATCCAGCGTCATTGGGAGGACTCTTCAACATAACATAGGAAGGCTGTGTCTGAAATAGGGGAAATTTATATTCTTGGAGGTCAATGACACACAAATGAGACAACCTACCAGTATATGTACAACGCTGCAGCATAAACAAAAATAGCAACCCCCGTGCGCTGCGACCCGTGCCACGCGAGTCTTCAACATACCAATGGAAGTCTAGCGTTTGTGCAGGGATAATTTACATTCGTGAAGGGCAATAGCACTTTAAGGTCGATCTTGGTAGCACTGTAGAACTGAAACTTGGCATAATCTCTTATTTTAATCAGCTATATGCCATTGAACTCTCAGCATGTCAGTGGTCTGAAATAACTGCTGGTTATCAGGTCAAGTACATGTATAGATTACTGAACTATGCCTGTGCTGGAAAATGCCAGTAGTAAAATGTAATGCATATTTCCGGTTTGATTAACAAAATGTACTTAATGGCAAACAGTGTAGACACAGAGCAGTATAAGTCCATGTAATGACCTCATATCTAAACCTCACTTTATATGGAAAACTGGAGTTTATAGGGGTGTACATTATTTCCTTTTATATTACTCCAAGGCAAAGGTTATTGGTACTCGTTACACAGCCTCATTTAGGTGGTTCTAACGAGCACCAACAAACAATGTTTAGAATATATACAGGAATACTGTAACATTGCGGTGGTAAGAGGCAGCTCTTGGGATAAAAATATATTGCCCTTGTCAACCACTTGGTTTCATTGTACACAGCGGAGTATACATTTTCATGGACTTGTTAACATACTGTGAACATATAAATCATCACGTTAGCACACCTATATAACTTTGACCCCCTTAAACCCCACTTTTAAAACTGGGGTTTACAGGGGTAAACCTTATTTTTCTTATTTCTGCTAAAAGCATAGGATGGTACAAGTTGGAACGATATGGTTCTAATGAGTTCCCACAGTCTATGTTTGGATCATATCAATTTTTTTTGTCTGAAATTTCCTTTTTGGTGGGGGGGGGGGGGGGGGCAAATATATTTGAATATGCGCGTTTTCGATTCGAAATCTGAAAATAGAAATTTTGCATAACCTGCATTTTCGCCGAGAAATATTTTGTATAAATTCTATTGCATGGAGAATGTTTGACAGTTTCGTATATTTTTGTTACTTTTGAAATATAATTGGGTTTTATATCTCTGATTTTTCTTTCATTTCTGAAATTATGATGGTAGTTTCCACACATGAAAGGCCTAAAATTCAAAGGGACGTTCAGTGAAGAAATTGGGTGCTACCTATGTGTAAACAACATGTGTTCAACCCGCGTTAATGTGTAAAAGGCATATCAAAATATTGTGCTTCAGCTGGTTGACATAGTGAATCGGTAATGCGATATTGACAAAGCTAAAAAAAGCGCAAAGAAGCTATACAAAGTCTTTTACACATGCCCAAGGTTGAGCCATTTCAGCATTTTTGCTTTTTTATTTTACTTTGTGAAAAAGGTACTTATGATATACATGTAGGTGAACAGCAGACCCTCGGGCGAAACTGCGCATATGGACAGACTCACAAACGCATTTCCTTTTATAGACATGTATCTTGAACCGGAAAAGAACCATGTCTCCACCCATGTTTGGAATATTTAGTGTTACTGTGTAAGTATAGCAAAACAAGAAAGCAACGACAAGTTTTCCCTATGTTTAGGACACATGGCCTTCATGGAAAGGTCTATAATTACACATGAAATAGCTCAATTGATCTGAGGGATCACGTTTATAATATATTGCTTGACTGGCTGAATTGCATGTAAAACTGCAGGAAATATCAGCTTCAGGCTGGGTTTCCAGAGACTAATAAATATGTCATGTTAATAGCCAATTGTCCTGAGTATCAGAGAAGGCTTGAGTGTCACCAAGATCGGCCTTTAAAACAGATGTACAAGGCTGCATGATTCATGTCTGTGCGCAGCGCCACGTGCTATGGAAGATTCTTCGAAATACCATAGGAAGTCGAGCTTTTGTGCAAGGAAAATTTATATTCTTGAAGGGCAAAGGTCTGAAATCATTTAGCCTACTTGCTAACATACAGTACTGCAGCACAATTAAATAAAGCGAACAAAACAAACTAGACAAAAGTGCCCAGTGGGGCACGTATACCCCCGGCCAGTGCCATCACCTCAGCTGAAACAAGTAGTCATACTGGTTGTTGCTACCAAATTTTAAGTCTCTATGTACAGTAGTTATTGAGAAATCTTAGACACAAAATAATAAAAATATACACTATTAAACAGCAAGAACTACAAAGGGAAATAACTCTAAAAGGCCTGATCCCTTGGCCCTTATTTTCTTTCCCACAATACAACTAGTCATACTGATCATGTTTGCAAAATTTCAAGTTTCTATGTACAGTAGTTATTGAGAAATCTTTGACACAAAATAAAAATATACACTATTAAACAGCAAGAACTACAAAGGGAAATAACTCTAAAAGGCCTGACCCCTTGGCCCTTATTTTCTTTCCCACAATACAAGTAGTCATACTGATCATGTGTGCAAAATTTCAAGTTTCTATGTGAAGCAGTTCCTGAGATATCTCTGACACAAAATAATTGTTTACGGACACACAGACAGACAGACAGACAGACAGACGGAAAAGACAAAAACTAAATACCCCCATTGCATACTTCGTATGCCGGGGCTATAACCAGACCCCATCTTACTTGGTGTGATAAGCTGGAAACTTTCAACATAAAATAACAAGGCCAGCCTTTGTATCATGAAAATGTATAGTTTTAAAGTGCCGCAGTACTCCAAACAGACATATCCCACCTGTTTTATGTAAGTACTATAGGTCACAAATAAGAAAAACAAAATTTATCCATATATGCAGAGCGTCCCGTGCCATTGGAGAATTCTTCAGCATAACATGGGAAGGCTAGCCGTTGTATTGAAGACATATATTCTTGAAGGGCCATAAAACACAAATCAGACAAAACCTACCAGCATATATATGTGTGCAGGGCTGCAGCACAAAAAAACATCCTTGCGCAGCGATCCGTGCCATAGTAGTCTTCTTCAACATGCCATGGAAAGGCTAGCATTTGTGCAGGGGATATTTATATTCTTGAAGGACCATAGTACTCAAATCAGATGTAATCTACCACCAAATTTGCAGCACTGCATCACAAAAACAAAACAAAACAAAACAAAAACCCGCACCGTGCGCAGCATGCCGCGCCATGGGAGAATTCTGCTATCTAACAAAGGAAGGTAAGCCTTTGTGTAGGGACAATGTATATTATTGAAGGGTCATTACACTCAAATGCCACCACCGTCTAACATAAATACAGGGTTGCAGCACACACACAAACAATAACAATCATCTGTGCGCAGCGCCATGTGCCATTGTAGCCTTCTTCAACATAGCAGGGGAAGTCTCACGAAGGTCATAGCTCTCAAATAAGGTGTAATCTTCCAGCTTGTACTGCAACACCAAAAATTAAAAAAAGGAAAAAAAAGAAGAAGAAATCCAACCATGCGCAGCACCCCACAACGCGTCTTCGCATACCTTTACATTGATATTTGCCATTTTGTCTAAGGATTAACGATTTTGGATTAACGCTTTGGTACTACAACCTAAACAACTTTACAACGAGACAACACCCATCATAATACAGGTTGTACTTATTCTGTATGACGCTTGCCCAGTAGCAACAAAGGCCCCATCTGGCGTGTCACCTTCAACATGACATAGTAAGCATTGCCTCTGTAATGGGTAACTTTATATTTTTGAAGGGCCATAGTACTGAAATCAGACATATCCTTAAAGTATATGTACAGTACTACAGCACACAAATTAGAAAAACAATACCCATTCATTCGTGCGCATCGCCCCGCGCCATGGACAATTCTTCAACATAACCTACAAAGGCAAGCCTTACTACCCGAAAAACTTATATTCTTAAGGGCCATGAAACTCAAATCAGGCATGACCTGCCAGCATATGCATAGGTCAGCAGCAAACACCCATCTGTTTGCAGCGACCCGTGCCATGGGAGCCTTCTACACATATTATGGGAAGTCTAGCCTTTGTGAAGAGTAAATTTCTATTCTTAAAGGGCCATATCACTCAAATTATGGTATAACCTGCCGACAACTGTGCAGTATGCAGCACAAAAAAAATACGAAAAGAAAGTCCAAATTCTATTGCTATTGGCTACATGACTGTCACTGACCACTAAAACCAATTCGTCCAGAGTTTATTGCTATCGATCAAATGACTGTCACTGACTATTTAAGTAAAACGTCCGAACTATATTGATATTGGTCACATGACTGTCAGTGACAAATAAAGTTAAAAAAAAAAACAAGATGTGTTTGTGAAACACTGATGCCCCCGGACAGCGCATGTTAATGTTTTTAAAAATTTTGAAAAAAATAGGTCAAAGGTCAAGTTCAAGGTCACGAGATCAAAAATTATGGTACCACTGGAAAGGTCTTGTGATAAGGTATACACATGTGAAATATGAAAGCTCTATCTATTACCATTCAAAAGTTATGCCCAATGTTAAGGTTTTTGTAGACGGACAAACGGACAAACGGACAAACAGACAAACGGACAAACAGACAGACAGACCAAAAACTATATACCCCCGAATCTCTTAGATTCCGGGGGCATAAAAAACTGTATTGCTATTGGTCACATGACTGTCTTTGTCCAGCAAATGTAAAACATCTAAACTGTATTGCTAATGGTCAGTTGACTGTCACTGACCAATAAAGTAAATTATCTTAACTGTATAACTATTGGTCACTTAACTGTCACTGACCAAGTCAAACATCCAGGCTGTATTGCTATTGGTCAACATACTGTCGCTGACCAATAAAGTAATACGTCCAAACTTTGTTGCTATTGGTCAAATGAATGTCACAGACCAATAAAGTAAAACGTCCAACCTGCATTGCTATTGGTCACCTGGCTGTCACTGACAAATAAAGTTAAAACACCATTACTGTATTGCTATTGGCCACATGACTGTCATTGGCCAGTAAAGCATCTAAACCATCTAAACTGTATTGCTTATGGTCACTTGACAGTCACTGACCAATAAAGAAAAACATCAAAACTTTATTGCTATTGATCGCATATAAATATAAATAAATATAAATCGTTTAATTTGTATTGATAATGGTCACATGACTGACATTGCCACATAAGGCAAAACGTCTGAACTGTTTTGGTTTGGTCACATGGCTGTCACTGACCAATAAAGTTATATCGTCTAAACTGTTTTACTATTGGTCACATAACAGGCACTGACCAATAAATTAAACATCCAGTCTTTATTGCTATTGGTCAAATGACTGCCTCTGACCAATGAAGTTAAAACATCCCTACTGTATTACTAATGGTCACATGACTCTCTGACCAAAAAATTTAAACATCAAAATTTATTGATTTTGGTCAAATTACTGTCACTGACCAATGAAGTAAAACGTGAAAATTATATTGCTATTGGTCACATTACTGTCACTGACAAATAAAGTTAAAACACCCTTACTGTATTGCTATTGGTCACATGACCATCATTGACCGGTAAATGTGAAAAAATCTTAACTGTATTGCTAATGGTCAGTTGGCTGTAACTGACCAATAAAGTAATATATCCAAACTGTATTGCTATTGGTCACATTACTGTCACTGACCAAGTAAATTAAATCATCTTAACGTTATTGCTATTGGTCAAATGACTGTCACTGACCAATAAAGTAAAACGTCAAACCTATATTGCTATTGGTCACATGACTGTCACTGACAAATGAAGTTAAAACACCATTGCTGTATTGCAAGTGGTCATATGACTGCCATTGACAAGTAAAACATCCAAACCATCTAAATTGTATTGCTAATGGTCACTTGACTGTCACTGGCCAATAAAGTTAAAAATCCAAACTTTATGGCTTTTGGTCACATGACCGTAATTGACAAATAAATATAACTTTTACTAGGCATAGAAGTGACTCACCTGAATCAGAACTACAAGACTGAGACTAACCTGGAATGATAGCATGTTATGGGTTGGGCCAAACAAAAAACGACAAAAAAACAACAACAAAAAAAAAAAAAAAAAAAGAACGACATGAAATCAGAATAACTGAAACTTAAGGCATCTGAGGCTAAAAAAGTACCTATGATAAAAGAAACCGGTTGTTGGATTCTTGGATCCTGATCAGAATCAGCAAAACCAGTTTAAATGGAGAGTAGACATATGATCATAGGCTCCTTCATTCAAGAGACATACATGTAGCATCTAAAGTACAAAAGTACAAGCCCTGTGGTCCGGAAATGGAGACACCAACAGGGGATTGCCCCCACCCATCGGGGCCTGTAGACAAAAATTGGGCTGCACGTCGCTTCCACGCAGAGCTGAAACCGACCGAACTGTTGTACTGGTAAACAGGTACTAGGTCCAAGTACTAGTTCTAAGCTTGTCCAGGAAAAGTGATGCGAGTCGGACCGCTCCTTAAACCCTAGCGGTTTCTATTGGCGGAAGGGTTTGAGATTTCATTTCATTTCAATGTCAGGTAAAGGTCCTACAAAATCGGAAGCAACGTCTCCAAAATTACCTTTAGGGTTGGCAGGTACGTAAATCTAAATTCAATCGAATCAAAAAATAACAGGGGAGGGATGTGATTCAATCTGGTGGCAAACAAGATCCAGCGGAGGGAAGCCGCAAAGATTGAAAAACCGTTTAATAAAAAGCTAAAACAATATCTCGACTGCAAGACCATAAGATATAATTCGGTCTGGATGAGATAATAATCGGCATATATATCAGCTTTTCTTCTTGATGCCGGGACTTCCGTGGAGTGTGGGCCATGTTTGCTACTGTTGGCTCGGTGGGGGATGCCTATAAGTTCCCTGGTAGGCGTTTCTTGCCTGATGCCTCCAGTTGACCTGTCTCGTGAGCTAAGTCGGTCGGTGTGTGCTCGGAGGGGGATGTGCTGTGTTTGCCGGGTCTTGTCACTCATCCGTATCGGTTTCAAAATTTTTTGGTTTAGATACACTGATGAAGATTAAATATCACAAAGACCTCTGTGTCACTACATTTGGTATAGTTACGCATAAATTAACATACTCCGGAATATGACTGAGGACAGTATACCGATAAAGATACCAAAGAAGCGAGCGTGCGCGTGCGCGCGCACCCGCGTGCGTGCTAGTGTGTGTGTCCCACCCTTGTTTAAAAGGTTAGCCAACTGACACGTCTGAAGATAACGTCACGTTTGAATGCTAAGAACTGATAAACAAGAAGCAAAAAAAACGCTATCGCCCTGGGCACGGGAATGACATTCGGAGGCCATAAAAAGCAGGACAAAGACAACAGTACCGGCGACGACCGAAAAGTCTCTCTAGGAAACGCTCCTGACGATGGTTCTAATAAAGCAAGAACTAATTAGGAATATACAAAGAAAAGATCAACGCGGAGGTTCATCAGATGCAGAAACCGAAATGCGTGGAAAAAGACTAAGTATGACCTTGACCTTTGAGGTACTAACCTAGGTCATGCAAGCTATACATCGTCTCGTGGCGGTTAACATTCCTGCCAAGTAATTATAAAAGCCCTCAAAGAAAAAAAAAAGTTATTCACCGAACACCACCTTTAACCTTTATGTATGACCTTGACCCTGAGTTATCAAACTGGGTCATGCGCACATCACACAGTCTCATGGTGGTCAACATTTCTGCCAAACAATTTCAAAATCAATCTAAAAATAAGAAAGTCATTGACCAAACACAGAACAAAAGGCTCCTTTTTCACCTTTGACCTCTATGTTTGATATTGATCTTTGAGGTACCAACCTTAATCATGCGTGAAACACATTGTCTCATGAAAGTTAACATTTCTGCCTAGCAATTTCAAATTTTATCTATAAATGAGAAAGGTATTGACAAAACACGAAAGAAGGTCCCTCTTTATCTTTGATCTCTAAGTATGACATTGACCTTTAAGGTACCAAACTGGGTCATGCACGCAACACATTGTCTTATGACCGTTAACATTTCTGCCAAGTAATTCCAAAATACATCTAAAAATAAGAAAGTTATTGACGAAACACGGAAAAAGGCCAATTTTTTTACCTTTGACCTCTAAGTATGACCTTGACCTTTGAGGTACCGACCTGCCTCATGCGCGCAAAACATCTTCTCATAGTTGTTAATATTTCTGCCAAGTAATTCCAAAATCCATTTGAAAATAAGAAAGTTATTGACCGGACACAATTTGCCCATACATATTACCGACAAACATCCAAGGGAGATAACTCAAAAAGTATAAATGCGAGAGTTATAGTTCTTGCACGCTGCACGTCGTCTAATATTGATTAATATTTATATGAATTTTCGTGAAGATAGCTTTAACAGTTTTCAATTTATAGAGAGGACACGATTTTGTGACAGACGGACAGACAGGCGGACAGACAGGCAGACAGACACCCGAGGGAAAAACGATATGTCTCTCCGAAAAAAAACAAATCGGGGGCGACATAATAATATAAAAATGAGCGCTGTTATTGACCAATTTATTCCAGATCAGATAAGCTATCACTGTCCCTTCATAGTCCTACTTAATATCTTAAAACCGTCAACTAAAACATTCAAAAGACGTATCTGGAAATACGCCATGGCCGATTATGGAAAATTTCGAAAGTGCTTAGTTGAAAGTGAATTAGAACGTACTCTGCACACCGAAAACGACATTGATTTAAATGCTCAACTAATAACCACGACAATAATGGATGCTACTAAAAACTCAATACTAACAAGATAGTTTCCAAAAGTCCGTCGGAAAGTCCATGGATAAATAGTAATATTAGAAGACTGATAAGGAAGAGGAAACGTTACTACAAAAATTCAAGCAAACTTCGAATTTATTCTTTTGGCAACATTACAAAGACAAAAGAAACAAGGTGGTGCATGAAATTAGAAAGTAAAATAAGGCATACTTCGATAAACTTGAGGCTCAATTAACGGAAGAGAATGTGAATTCAAAAATGTTTTTGAAAACCTCCAAACAGCTTCGAAATCTCGATAAAAAGTCACAGAGCATACCAACTTTTGTTTATAATAATGAATACGCTGAGGACGACTTAAATAAAGCCAATATGTTGAACAATTACTTCACGTTGAAGTCGTCAGTCAACGATAATAACAGTCTACTACCGCAAAAGTATACCTGTCCCACATCTGGAGTTAGACAATATTCATATAGCAGTCTAGAATGTTAGAGACGTGCTAGTTTATCTCGATCCTTCCAAAGCATCCGGTCAAGACATGTTAAGCCCACGTCTCCGCAAAAAGGGATCTCCGGTCTTGGCAAATAAAAATCAAAAACGAATTCCTTTAAGAGCAATGAAAACATTCATAAGAAAAAAAGATGGGTCATACTACGTAGTTTCGGCTAATAAAGCCTCATCAGTGACCCTGTAATGATCCGGCAAAGAAAGCCAGACCGTTAGTCTTGGCAAGACCGTTATCGATATTATTCAATCGATCACTACTTCAAGAGCGGTTTCCCTCGGCCTGGAAAGACTCAAACGTTACACCGCTCCATAAAAAGAATAATAAGTCTGTACCTTCTAGCTTTCGACCTGTCTCATTACTCAGCAAAATAGGAAAAAGCATGGAACGATGCGTACATAAACACATCTATCACTATTTAGTACAGTAGCAAAAGTTAAATCCTTTTCCAGTCAGGTTTCATCAGAGGTAATATGACTGCCACATACCAACTTTTGCACACATACCTTACTGTATGCGAAGCAATAGATCGAGGCAAAGAAGTAAGGGTTGTGTTTTGTGATATCAACAAGGCCTTGACAGAGTCTATCACAGGGAACTTTTACATAAACTAAAAGAAATAGGCTGTTCGGAACACCTGCTTAACTGATTTACAGTTATTTCTCGGATAAAAGGCAAACGGTCGTATTAAATGGCAAATCATCCGACTGGGCATCTATATCTGCAGCTGTTCCTCAAGGCTCTACCGTTGGCCCAGTGCTCTTTATCATTTACATTAATTACATAGTCAAGGAAATTAACTCATCCATCCGGCTATTTGCCGACGACACCAGTCTTTATGTTATAGTTGATAATCCCCAATCTGCAGCATACACCTTAAATAATGATCTTGAAACAATTACACAGTGACCCTGATTAAGGTGTGGTTGATTTATTATTATTATTATTATTATTATTTTTTTTTTTTTGGTTTGGGTTTTACGGCCCTTTCAAGATTATTTCACTAATATCGAGCCGATCGTTAATCAGAGGTGGGCGAAAACCGGAGTACCCGGAGAAAAACCACCTGACCTTCCGTTGCAGAACTTGGCGTCTCACACGTGGCCCGAGCGAGGCTCGAACCTACGGCGGTGAGAGACCTAATGACTAAGAGTCAGCGCTCTTATCCACTACGCCATGGAGGCCCGCGTGGTTGATTTTAATCCTGCTAAAACAATATCCATAACAGTTGTACGAAAATTAGTACGAGTAGACCACCGTGATCTCGTTATGAATAATACCGTAATCACTGAATCGTCTTCCCATACTCATTTAGGACTTACATTTTCACAAACGGGGACCGGGAACGAACATTTCAAGATAATAACAGATAAAGCATGGACTAGATTTAATCTATTAAGAGCACTCAAATTTAGAAATAACAGGAAGTTACTCGAAAAAGTTTATATGAGCTTCGTTCGCCCTCTGATCGAATATAGCGACTCAATTTGGGACAATGCGTCCAGCAAGTCCAAAAAGGCACTCGAAGCTATTCACGTCAATAATGCGGCATCAAGAATTATCACCGGCGCAACGAAATTATGTAGCACCGAAAATTTTTTGCCGACTTAGGATGGGAATCTCTCCAAACTAGACGCTGCAAACACAAACATGCAACACTCTATAAAACTAGAGAAAGTGACCAGTGGGTCACGTATACCCCGGCCAGCGCCACCCTCTGATATATCTTTGGAGTTTAAATATAGTGTAAATGAAGAAGTTAAGAAGTTATAAGCATCTATAGTGCTTGTTAAAGCTAAACCAAACATAAAATTTCTAAATGGACCAAGGGAGTGAAGACATGTAAGTTACTGAAGGGTTTGGGGCATCAATGAAACTGAAGCAGCAGGTAGTGGTATGCATCAACGAAATCTTTGGACTGGTATGAAACATCGATGCAAATATCAATTAAATTTGTAGTAGAGTTTAAAACACACTGCCATCTATAAACTTTGTCATTAAACTTTAACCAAATGTAAAAGGTCAAGGTCACCGCAGGTAGGGGAAGGGACATACATCATGATATGTTTGGGCTGGTATGCAACATTGATGCAAGTACAGTATCAACTGAATTTGTGCATACAGGCATCTATAAACATTGTAATAAAACTTTGACCAAATGTGTAATTTCTAAGTCTGTGACCTTGAGACTCAAGGTCCATTTTGGGAGTGGGACATGCATAAGTGAAATTTTTGGACCAGTATGTAACTTCAGTGTAAGTGTCAACTAAATCTATCAAAGGGTTCAGAAGCTTCAATCTCTTAGAAACTTTGACGCAAAACTTTAACCAAAATGTTAACGGACGGACGGAAAGACGGACACACGGACGGACAGACGGACGGACGGACGAACGGCAGGACGAAAACTATATAGCCCCACATACTTCGTATGCCGGGGGTATAATTAATAATGGACTTGCTCCAACCTACCTTCGGGATACCTTGCCTCCCCTTGTACAAGATACTGTCCCTTATAGGTTGTTTTTTTTTTTTTTTTTGGTTTTACGGCCCTTTCAAGATTATTTCACTCATATCGAGCCGATCGTTAATCAGAGGTGGGCGAAAACCGGAGTACCCGGAGAAAAACCACCTGACCTTCCGTTGCAGAATTTGGCGTCTCACATGTGACCCGAGCGAGGCTCGAACCATAGCGGTGAGAGACCTAATGATCAGCAGTCAGCGCTCTTAACCACTAGGCCACGGAGGCCCGTCCCTTATAGGTTGAGAAATGAGAATCACATCCAGAATTTTCACGCAAAAACTAACCTTTTCTACAATTCTTTCTTTCCATCTACCATCCATGACTGGAACAGTTTACCAGAAGAAGTAAAACAGGCACATTCTCTAGCATCATTTAAGTTTCGATCGACTCAATATGGATATCCAAAAACCACCAGTATATTACAACGCTTGGTCTCGACTCGGACAAATACTTCAGACACGAATAAGAATGGAATGTAGCTCCTTAAATTAGCACTAATATCGCAGGAATAAGGGTCAAAGCCATTCGTGTACTTATGGAGGGTTTGAAAGCCCGTATAGTTTCTTCTTTGTGTGCCCCATGTTTATGAATAGTAGAAATAGATACTTACCGCAAGATCTACAGAATTATAACACGAGCGACTTTCTCTTTGGAAAAGAAAAATTTAAAACAGTCGAAAATCATCACCTTGTCACACAAGTCCCAGATTGTATTCTAAATTCACACAGATTTGCATAGGAACACTACTACATGCCTAATCATTTCCGCTTCGAGCATAGTTGTCGACACTATGCATCATTTCAGCAGTTAGTTAACGGTGGCGAATTCGGTCAGTATATATTTCTCTCTCTCTGTCTTACCCTTCTCAATGTACATGACACATGCTGTCAGCAGCAGTAACGTATCTAACGACTGTCAGAACAGGAGTCTCAACTGTTGAAAAATTACATATCATTCATTGGGAAGGACGTAACTTACTCTCTCTCTCTCTCCCTCTCTTGTACTTTTTTCTATATTACTTTCAACCACATCCACTCACGTAATGTAGATATTGCACATATTGAGTTTACAGGAGATCATAATTAAAAGCTGCTAGCTTATTCTCAAATCCTGTAGTATACTGTTGTAATTGTTGTAAAATGTTAGTTTGTACAGTGAACGTAACAATATTGTTTAAACTGATTGCTTGTTGTCAACATTCTTATATTAATCCGTCTCGTTCTGGAGTATAATCATTTTCAGTTCAAGAAGGACAATTACCTCCAGAAAATGGGTACGACGATGGGTATTCCTATAACTCCCCCATATGCGTCGCTATTTAAGGGTAAACTTGAACAGGACTTTCCTAAAAGTAGCTCTTTTGCACCCAGTATGTGGTTGAGATGTTTGGGTGACATCTTCATGGCAAGGGATCATTCCATAGAATACTTACATAGTTTCATCGATGCTCTAAATTCTTTTCATCCATCAAATAAAGTCACATATAACATTTCCACAAAGAAAATAAACTTTCTTGATGTTACTGATTCCAAAATCTGAAATCCTGGAATTTGCTACTGACGTATATATGTAAAGTGCATTAATGTTCACCAGTATATTGAATATCCATCTTGTCATTCCAAATCGTACAATATAGCAACATTCCTTTCAGTCATGGTAAAAGATTTAGAAGAATTATTTCTGGTGACACAAAATTCGAAGAAAGTATTCTTCAGCTGCGCTATTTTTTCATAGAGAGAAATTATCCTGCATCTGTTGTCGATGAGGCTCTGGGTAATGTTTCTTCACTGACGCAGGGAGAGACATTGCAAACATCAGTCAAAACTGGAGATAGAAATGTTATCCCCCTTGTTATTGAATACCACCCGTCATTGCCTAACATAGGTCTGGTTATAAACAAATACTGGGATTCTTTACAGCTATCGCAAAGAGCTAGCGTTAATACTGTACACGCATATAAACCTATTTTGGCGTTTCGACGGTCTAAGAATTTTCGGGATGACCTTGTACGCTCGTCATTGGTTGATAGGACCCATCATTGTTCTCAAACATCAGACAGACGTAGATGCTAACATTGTAAAAACTATCATTAAAACTGATGCTATTTACCAGTAGCAGCACTCAAGAGTCTCTCAGATTGCGGTATTCGACAAGCTGCACTTCTCAGAATGTCATTTATCTCCTGCAACATGCAATACATTGGTCAAACAAATCAACGCGTTTCCAAACGTATGAACAATCATATATTTGATATCAATACGTACGATGGTCAAAACTACGCTACCAATGTCGCGTCATAGTTCAACTAATTTTATATTTGTTCCTATCGATGTTGTCAATAATGAGATGGATAGTCTTACTGGATTCATAAACTTGAAACTTTGGACCAAAAGGCATAGATTCAAAGTTACTGTATACTATTAGTAGACTAGCATACATTTCAATTGTTCCTACTATAACTTTTGTATATGCTCTATTGGAATTACTTGCATGATCATTGATCCATAATTATGTCTTGCTAGTCTGCTTTTGTGTCTGGACACTAATGGACCCCGTGGACGCTGTTCCGTGTCTGTGCTTTTTCAGGTTGCGCTTGCAACCTTGTTGGGTCTTGACTTTGCGACCAATATGTATCTTAAGTCTTTTTACGGTCCGCTTATAATTTGGCCTGCTTGCGTTTTGGCTCGGCCTGATAATGTATCAATATTTCCGTTTTGCGGGCCGTTGTTATTGCCTCTACGAGGGTTTAGGTGCCTGAGCTCGTGACAGTTTTCCGGGATGCAGCGATCCATTAGATTTTTATGCGCCCGGCTATGTCCTGGATCAGCCTGCGCGTTTGCGCAATCTGATCTGGGTCTTCACTGTGCGTGTTTCGGATGGCTGGAACCTAGATATCGTTTATGCGGCCGATCGGGGTTTTATCAGACTGCGCGGCCTGGCCGCAGGGTTATAGTCCTTTTTTATGCCCGCGTCCGCTAAGCATGGAATTTATTATGCTCATGAATACTGAAATACATATGAAAGAGGCGGGTTTCCTGCTCAGACCAGCACAGACTGTTATTTGTCCTGCTTATAAATTTAAAAATGCCAACAATTTTGAGGTTTATGAGCGGCTCCAGTTTCGTGCTCGGATGGGTTTAACATGTATGAGTGTTTGGTGTAACCACGGATACTAATCTTGGTCTTCGCATGCCGCATGTATTGCTTTGCTCCGAATTACTTATTATACATTGCCGCTAAATTTTGTGTAACGTAGCTAGCGTGGCCCACCGCATCACGTTACGTTTTCGTGAGCGACGCCATCAATGTCTGTTGTTTATAACATCATGAAGAATATGTTCTAGAAAGGGTTATCCATTGGAAACAAGGAATACACTGCAAAACTTGAAATATTGAGGGTACATGTTTTCCGGGCGAGACTAGCCAGTTTCGGCCATTTATGACGACGAACGTTGATGTTAATACATGATGAAGATTATTCGTGATGGTGTTGATGTACTATACAAAAATGGTTACGGTTAGTAATTCCAAATTTTAAGGTATGAGAGGCTTGGGAGGCAGAGCCCCGTAAGCCCTGAACAATGAGGCTAAAAGTTTTTAAAATAAAATGAGCCTATAGCCCGAAGAGGGTCTGAAAGAAAAATTGGAAGTCTGACGAAGGAATTACTACTGGGATTCCCGTAAGATAAATGGAAGAGTTTATCCACAAGTTATTGCCCTAACGACCAAATAGAAATGGAAGCAATGATCACGAATCGATACAATCAACCAACAGCTCCCATCAGAGACACCAAAGGAAAAGAAACACAAGCATGAAACAACAGACCTAATGGAGACATCAATATCGACAAGCGAAAAGTACAGTTACTTTCCCACAAAATGGCCAATAGGCTATCCAAAATAAAAAAATACAACCAACACAAACACCCAAAGACAAACCAACACAACAACAAAAAAAAAATATATATATAATAAACCGCGGCAGAAGAACCGCCCTGGATCGGTCAGTGGAAACGAATTCCACGGGGGGTTAAATCGATTTTACGTTGCCACAATCCTCGCCCTTACTTCCGTCGCAATTTAGACAAATAATTGGTTCAGTCCGCATAGGGCCTCCTAACCCATCAGATCAACATCTCCGCGAACACAAATAATCAAACAACCACAGAGATGAAACAACGGTGAGGACTAGACAGCAAGAAACCTATGAAATGCTGGAGCAAAATTAAAACAACAGTTTGACTCCGATGGGCCCGACCATAGACAGAGCATCAGGTACCAACCAACATTACCATGAATTAGATCTCTCTAATTCTCAATAAGCCTTTACGCGGGAACCGTCATAGAATCTGAGGCCTGACCCATCGGCTCGGAAATATGAATTGGAAAAATCAGACTGACGTGATTGGTCAGTGACAATAATGAGTTGTATACCACTACAGAAACAGTGTGTTATCTTTATTGGACAATGGCATCCATGAGACAAATATCAATACAGTAAGGGTGACAATCATGAGACCGATATCAAGAGACTAAGAGGGTGTTGGCTGTTTTGGTCAATGGCAATAATGAAACCAATATCAATACAGTCAGGCTGTCTTATATATTGGTCGGATACAACAATGAATTCTATACAATACAGAAACAGTGTTTTAACTTTATTGGTCAGTGACATCCACGAGACCAATATCAATACAGTAAGGGTGTGTTATCATTATTGACCAGGACAGTCGTGAGGCCTATATTAGTGTGTGTTAACTTTATTTTTGGTGGCAATCATTTTTGGTGGCAATCATAAGACCAATATCGATGCAGTAAAGTTCTATTATCTTTATTGGTCAGTGACAGTAATGAGACCAATATCAATACAGTTAAGGTGACAATCATGAGACCAATATCAAGAGAGTAAAAGTGTGTTGGCTTTTTGGTCAATGGCAATAATGAGACCAATATCAGTACAGTAAGAGGGTCTTATCTTTATTGGTCAGAGACAATAATGAGTTCAATACCAAGACAGAAACAGTGTGTTATCTTTATTGGTCAGTGACATCATCGAGACCAATATCAATACAGTAAGGGTGACAATATTGAGACCGATATCAAAAGAGTAGAGTGTGTTGGCTTTTTTTTTGGCTAATAGCAATAATTAGACAAATATCAATACAGTAAGGGGGTCTTATCTTTATTAGTCAGAACCAATAAGGAGTTCAATACCAAGACAGAAACAGTGTGTTTACTTTATTGGTCAGTGACATCCATGAGACCAATATCAATACAGTTAGAGTGTGTAATCTTTATTGATCAGTGACGGTCATTATACCAATATTAATACGGTAAGGGTGCGTTACCTTTATTGGTCAGTGACAATATTCAGACAAATTTCAATACAAGCGTATGTTAACTTTACTCTTGGTGCCAATAATAAAGACCAATATCAATACAGTAAGGATATGTTATCTTTATTAGTTAGTGACAATGGGACAAATATCAGTAAAGTAAGGGTGTTTTTTCTTTATTGGTCAGTGAAAATAATGAGACCAATATCACTGCAGTAAGGGCCTGTTGCCTTTATTGGTCGGTGACAATAATGCGACCAATATCAATACAGTAAGTGTGTGTTATCTTTATTGATCATTGGCAATAAAAAAGAGATCTATATAAACACAGAACGAATGCCCATCGTTATTGATCAGTGACAATACTGAGACAAATAGCAATACAGTAAGAGAATGTTTTCAGTATTGGCCTGTGACAATCCGGTTAAAAGGTGTTATCATTATTGGTCAGTGACAAAATGACATAAATATCATTACAATACGTGTGCTATCTTTATGGCAGTGACAATAATTAGACCTTTATCAATACAACTTTTTTGTTTGCTCAGTGGCCATAATGCGAGCAATATCAATACAGTATGTGTGTGCTATCAATTTTGGCAAGTGACAATAATGAGACCAATATCAATACAGTAAGGTTCTATTATTATCTTTATTGGTCAGGGACAATAATGAGACCAATATCAATAAAGTGAGGTTGTGTTATCTTCAAGGATAAGTGACAATGATAAGATCAATATCAATACAGTCTGTGTAATCATTTAAGCCTTATTGGTCATTATTAATTGACTATCCTGTATTGTTCAGAGGTCATGCGTATTAACATTGAGGTCAAAAATCAATGATCATGTTTTTATTGGTGTCAATTAATAAAATAGTCATTAATCAAGTATTTTTGTATTGGCCAAGTTACAGGTCCTCGGTCAGCTGTATTGGCCTCGGCCTTCGGCCTCGGGCCAATACAGCAGACCTCGAACCTGTAACTGGGCCAATACGAAATTACTTGATTAATAACATTATAGTAACAATTATGAGACCAATAACAATACAGTAATGGCGTGTTATCTCCATTAGTCAGTGACACGACTGTGCCAATCTCAATACAGTAATGGTATGTTATCTTCATTGGTCAGTGACAAGACTGTGACCAATATCAATACAGTAATGGTATCTTATCTTCATTGGTCAGTGACAAGAATGTGACCAATATCAATACAGTAATGGAGTGTAATATTTAGTGGTCAGTGACAATAATGAGTCCTATTGACAGTCATTGCCACCAATTTCAATACAATAATGAAGTGGTGTCTTAATTGAAAAATGACAATATTGAGACCAATTCAGCAAGGGTGTGTTATCTTTATTGTTCAGTGGGAATAATACAAACTGTATCAATATAGTAATCTTTATTCGGCACTGGCAATAATGAGACCAATATCAAAAGAGTAAGAGTGTGTTATCATTATTGGAACTAAACTATCATGAGACCAATATCCATACAGCAAGAGTGGGGTTTCTTTATTGGTCGGTGAGAATGAGACCAATAGCAATACAGTATGGGTGTTTGTTTGATTCGATGTTTAACGTCCCCGTTAACACTGTGATGCCATTTTGGAAACGTTGCTTCTAATTTTGTGAGAATTTTACCCGACAATGAGATGAAATGATATCTCAAGCCCTGTCGCCCAATGAAACCAAAAGGGTTTATAAGCAAGGACGGTCTGACTTGCACCGCTTTGCCTGGGCAGGCTTAGATCCTCTGTGCCGTTTATCAGTACTCGTTTTCGGTTGGTCGCAGCTCTGCATGGATCTTTATTGGTCAGTGACAATAATGAGACATCTAACTATAGTTTAAGAGTGTTAATCTTTATTGGTCAGTGGCATTAATGGGACCAATATCAAAACAGTAAAAGTGTATTGTCATTATTGTTCAATGACAATTATGAGACCAATATCAATACAGTGAGGATGTCATAACGTGACCAAGTCCGTTAGATGAACAGCCTATTTAATATGTTCCATAAAAGGGTTATCCTTTGGAAGCTAGGAATACACCGCAGAACTGGAAAATATGAAGAGTACATGTTTTCTGGGACAGAATAGATAGTTTCGGCCAATTAGACCTCATCAGTGACCCTCAAGTATTTTTAAAATTCCACAATGGAATCAATGATCCCAAAGGACAAGAAAATATAAACTATACTATGATGTAGGGCAGGGAGACTTTAAACGGCCGCCACGCATTCCCAGACATCAGCTGTAGTAAGGTCAAGTATGTTCCTTAAACGGGTTATCCTTTGGAAGCAAGGAATACACCACAGAACTGGAAAATATAGAGAAGACTTGTATAAAGAGAAAACGTGTACGTAAATTTTCGTTCTTCTTCTCCTAGACAAAGACTTTGGGTACTCGTTAGTACCACCTCAAAGAAGCAGTTCTAAGGAGCACCCACAACTTTTGTGAGAAACATTCATATTCATCAGACAAATAGACATTTTGGAGATGTGTGTGTGTGTGCGTGCGTGTGTGTGTGTATGAATTCGGGTTTAACGTTGCTTTGAACAAATTTTAGTCATATCACGACGGTGTCTGGTTGCGACAGGGAGCTCAATGCTCACTTTTATAGTGCTGCCTCACTGAAGTATCACGTCCCAGACACATTACATGATACCACACCCAGTCACAATATCCTGACACTGGGTCGACCAGTCCTAGCTCTACCCCGTAAATCTGAGTGCCAAGCGAGGAGCAGCTAGTATCATTCTTAACGACTTTGGTATGTCTCGGCCCGGGATCGAACCCGTGACCTCCCGTTCCCCGAGGCGGACACTATCAACTGAGCTATCGGGACCGGTATTGGAGATGGGAAAAGGCACTTTGTCGCACGGATGTGTTATCGTATTAGTTATCTTTATTGTTCAGTGACATTAAAGAGACCAACATCAATACAGTAATGATTAGTTATCTTATTGGCCCGTGACAATAATGAGACCAATATCATTACAGTATGAGTGTATTACCTTTATTGATAAGTGACAAATATGTTATAAATATCAATAGATTAAGGGTGTGTTACCTTTATTGTTCAGGGACAATAATGAGACCAATATCATACCAGTATAAGTGTATTACCTTTATTGGTCATTGACAATCATGAGACCATTATCCTTACAGTATGTCTGTATTGTCTTTATTGATCAGTGACAATGATGAGACCAATATCGATAGAGTAAGGGTGTGTTAGCTTTTGTGGTTAGTGACAGTCAGTGACAAATATGAGATCAATATCAATAGATTAAGGCTGTGTCATCTTTATTGGTCAGTGACAATAATGAGACAAATATCTGTACAGCAAGGTTGTTTTATCTTTATTGGTCAGTGACTATAATGCAATCAATGTAAATATAGTAACAATGTGTTATCATCTTATTGGTCAGTGACAATAATGAGACCAATATCAATCCAGTAAAATTTTGTTATCTTTATTGGTCAGTGAAAAAATAAGACCAATACTAAAACACTTAAGTGTGTATTACAATTATTGTTCAGTGACAATAATGAGACCATCAATATTTTAAGAGTGAGTGAGTGAGTGAGTGAGTGTATGAGATTTACGTCTCACCAACAGCTAAGGTCATACGGAGACGGGACCTCGGTTTAAAGACTCATCCGAAAGTCTGGAGAAGCACGGGATCGATCCTGCGACCCCTGGTTTACAAGGGGTGTACATGTCATACTACATATGCCGAGTAGCATAACCACTGCACCACGGAGGCTTCTCAATATTTTGGGAGTTTTAAACTTTATTGGTCAGTGACAATAATAAGACCAATAAGAAAACAGTAAAAGTGTATTATCATTATTGGTCAGTGAATTTAATGAGACCAATATCAATACAGTAAGGATGACATCACGTGAACAAGTCCATGACTTTGGAAGCAAGGAATACACCACAGAACTAAAATATTAAGTGTACATGTTTTCTGGATCTCACTTGCTAGTTTCGGCCAATTAGGCCTATTCAGTGACCTCAAATATTTTCAAAATTCCACAATGGAATCAATGACCCTAAAGGACAAGAAAATATAAACTACACTATGATGTAGGACAGGCAGACTTTTTACAGCCGCCACACATTCCCAGACATCAGCTGTAGTGACGTCAAATATGTTCTATAAAAGTGTTATTCTTTGGAAGCAAGGAATACACCAAAGAACTGGAAAATATGGAGTGTACATGATTTCTGGGCCTCACTTGCTAGTTTCGGCCAATTAGGCCTCATCAGTGCCCTCAAATATTTTCAAAATCCCATAATGGAATCAATGATCCAAAAGGATAAGAAAATATAAACTAAACTATGATGTAGGACAGGCAGACTTTTTACGGCCGCCACACATTCCCCGACATCAGCTGTAGTGACGTCAAATATGTTCTATAAGTGTTATTCTTTGGAAGTAAGGAATACACCACAGAACTGGAAATATAGAGAAAGCGTGGTTATAGAGAAAACTTGTACGTTAATTTTCTTATTTTTTCTCCAACACAAAGGCTTCGGGTACTCGTTAGAACCACCTCAATGAAGTGGTTCTATGGACCACCTACAACCTATGTGAGAAAAAATCATATTCCTTACATAAGTCGCCATTTTGGAGATGTGAAAAGGCACTAAGTCGCACGGTTGTGTTATCGTATTGGTTATCTTTATTGTTCAGTGACATTTATGAGACCAACATCAATACAGTAAGGTTTAGTTATCTTATTGGTCCGTGACAATAATGCGACCTATATCAATACAGTTAGAGTGCGTTATCTTTGTTGGTCAGGGACAATAATACGACCAATATCATTACAGTATTAGTGTATTACCTTTATTGATCAGTGACAATAATGAGACCAATATCATACCAGAATGAGTGTATTATCTTTATTGATCAGTGAGAATGATGAGACCAATATCAATACAGTAAGGGTGTGTTAGCTTATGTGGTTAGTGATAGTATACGACAAATATGATATCAATATCAATAGATTAAGGGTGTATTATCTTTATTGGTCAGTGACAATAATGAGACCTATATCAATACAGAAAGAGTGTGTTATCTGTATTGTTCAGTGACAATAATGAGACAAATATCTGTACAGGAAGGTTGTTTTATCTTTGTTGGTCAGTGAAAATAATGACACCAATATTAATACAGTAAGATTTTGTTATCTTCATTGGCCAGTGACAATAATGAGACCCATACCAATACAGTATAGTAAGAGTGTGATATCTTTATTCGTCATCGACTATAATGCAATCTATGTCAATATAGTAACAATGTGTTATCTTATTGGTCAGTGACAATAATGAGACCAATATCAATCCAGTAAGATTTTGTTATCTTTATTGGTCAGTGAAAAAATGAGACCAATATTAATACAGCTAAGTGTGTATTACCATCATTGTTCAGTGACAATAATGAGACCATCAATATTTTATGAGTGAGTGAGTGAGCGAGTGTTTGAGTTTTACGTCTCACCAACATCTAAGGTCATACGGAGACGGGACCTCGGTTTAAAGACTCATCCGAAAGTCTGGAGAAGCCCGGGATCGATCCTGCGACCCCTGGTTTACAAGGGTGTACAACACATACTACATAAGGCGAGTAGCATAACCACTGCACCACGGAGGCTTCTCAATATTTTAAGAGTGTTAATCTTTATTGGTCAGTGACAATAATTAGACCAATATCAAAACAATAAAAGTGTATTATCATTATTGGTCAGTGAATATAATGAGACCAATATCAATACACTAAGGTTGTCATCACGTGAACAAGTCCATGACTTTGGAAGCAAGGAATACACTACAGAACTAAAATATTAAGTGTACATGTTTTCTGGATCTCACTTGCTAGTTTCGGCCAATTAGGCCTATTCAGTGACCTCAAATATTTTCAAAATTCCACAATGGAATCAATGATCCTAAAGGACAAGAAAATATAAACTACACTATGATGTAGGACAGGCAGGTTTTTACGGCCGCCACACATTCCCAGACATCAGCTGTAGTGACGTCAAATATGTTCTATAAACGTGTTATTCTTTGGAAGCAAGGAATACACCAAAGAACTGGAAAATATGGAGTGTACATGATTTCTGGGCCTCACTTGCTAGTTTCGGCCAATTAGGCCTCATCAGTGCCCTCAAATATTTTCAAAATCCCATAATGGAATCAATGATCCAAAAGGACAAGAAAATATAAACTACACTATGATGTAGGACAGGCAGACTTTTTACGGCCGCCACACATTCCCCGACATCAGCTGTAGTGACGTCAAATATGTTCTATAAGTGTTATTCTTTGGAAGTAAGGAATACACCACAGAACTGGAAATATAGAGAAAGCGTGGTTATAGAGAAAACTTGTACGTTAATTTTCTTATTTTTTCTACAACACAAAGGCTTCGGGTACTCGTAAGAACCACCTCAATGAAGTGGTTCTATGGACCACCTACAACCTATGTGAGAAAAAATCATATTCCTTACATAAGTCGCCATTTTGGAGATGTGAAAAGGCACTAAGTCGCACGGTTGTGTTATCGTATTGGTTATCTTTATTGTTCAGTGACATTTATGAGACCAACATCAATACAGTAAGGTTTAGTTATCTTATTGGTCCGTGACAATAATGCGACCTATATCAATACAGTAAGAGTGCGTTATCTTTGTTGGTCAGGGACAATAATACGACCAATATCATTACAGTATTAGTGTATTACCTTTATTGATCAGTGACAATAATGAGACCAATATCATACCAGAATGAGTGTATTATCTTTATTGATCAGTGACAATGACGAGACCAGTATCAATACAGTAAGGGTGTGTTAGCTTATGTGGTAAGTGATAGTATGCGACAAATATGATATCAATATCAATAGATTAAGGGTGTATTATCTTTATTGGCCAGTGACAATAATGAGACCTATATCAATACAGAAAGAGTGTGTTATCTGTATTGTTCAGTGACAATAATGAGACAAATATCTGTACAGGAAGGTTGTTTTATCTTTGTTGGTCAGTGAAAATAATGACACCAATATTAATACAGTAAGATTTTGTTATCTTCATTGGCCAGTGACAATAATGAGACCCCATACCAATACAGTATAGTAAGAGTGTGATATCTTTATTCGTCATCGACTATAATGCAATCTATGTCAATATAGTAACAATGTGTTATCTTATTGGTCAGTGACAATAATGAGACCAATATCAATCCAGTAAGATTTTTGTTATCTTTATTGGTCAGTGAAAAAATGAGACCAATATTAATACAGCTAAGTGTGTATTACCATCATTGTTCAGTGACAATAATGAGACCATCAATATTTTATGTGTGAGTGAGTGAGCGAGTGTTTGAGTTTTACGTCTCACCAACATCTAAGGTCATACGGAGACGGGACCTCGGTTTAAAGACTCATCCGAAAGTCTGGAGAAGCCCGGGATCGATCCTGCGACCCCTGGTTTACAAGGGTGTACAGCACATACTACATAAGGCGAGTAGCATAACCACTGCACCACGGAGGCTTCTCAATATTTTAAGAGTGTTAATCTTTATTGGTCAGTGACAATAATTAGACCAATATCAAAACAATAAAAGTGTATTATCATTATTGGTCAGTGAATATAATGAGACCAATATCAATACACTAAGGTTGTCATCACGTGAACAAGTCCATGACTTTGGAAGCAAGGAATACACTACAGAACTAAAATATTAAGTGTACATGTTTTCTGGATCTCACTTGCTAGTTTCGGCCAATTAGGCCTATTCAGTGACCTCAAATATTTTCAAAATTCCACAATGGAATCAATGACCCTAAAGGACAAGAAAATATAAACTACACTATGATGTAGGACAGGCAGGCTTTTTACGGCCGCCACACATTCCCAGACATCAGCTGTAGTGACGTCAAATATGTTCTATAAAAGTGTTATACTTTGGAAGCAAGGAATACACCAAAGAACTGGAAAATATGGAGTGTACATGATTTCTGGGCCTCACTTGCTAGTTTCGGCCAATTAGGCCTCATCAGTGCCCTCAAATATTTTCAAAATCCCATAATGGAATCAATGATCCAAAAGGACAAGAAAATATAAACTACACTATGATGTAGGACAGGCAGGCTTTTTACGGCCGCCACACATTCCCCGACATCAGCTGTAGTGACGTCAAATATGTTCTATAAGTGTTATTCTTTGAAAGTAAGGAATACACCACAGAACTGGAAATATAGAGAAAGCGTGGTTATAGAGAAAACTTGTACGTTAATTTTCTTATTTTTTCTCCAACACAAAGGCTTCGGGTACTCGTAAGAACCACCTCAATGAAGTGGTTCTATGGACCACCTACAACCTATGTGAGAAAAAATCATATTCCTTACATAAGTCGCCATTTTGGAGATGTGAAAAGGCACTAAGTCGCACGGTTGTGTTATCGTATTGGTTATCTTTATTGTTCAGTGACATTTATGAGACCAACATCAATACAGTAAGGTTTAGTTATCTTATTGGTCCGTGACAATAATGCGACCTATTTCAATACAGTAAGAGTGCGTTATCTTTGTTGGTCAGGGACAATAATACGACCAATATCATTACAGTATTAGTGTATTACCTTTATTGATCAGTGACAATAATGAGACCAATATCATACCAGAATGAGTGTATTATCTTTATTGATCAGTGACAATGACGAGACCAGTATCAATACAGTAAGGGTGTGTTAGCTTATGTGGTAAGTGATAGTATGCGACAAATATGATATCAATATCAATAGATTAAGGGTGTATTATCTTTATTGGTCAGTGACAATAATGAGACCTATATCAATACAGAAAGAGTGTGTTATCTGTATTGTTCAGTGACAATAATGAGACAAATATCTGTACAGGAAGGTTGTTTTATCTTTGTTGGTCAGTGAAAATAATGACACCAATATTAATACAGTAAGATTTTGTTATCTTCATTGGCCAGTGACAATAATGAGACCCATACCAATACAGTATAGTAAGAGTGTGATATCTTTATTCGTCATCGACTATAATGCAATCTATGTCAATATAGTAACAATGTGTTATCTTATTGGTCAGTGACAATAATGAGACCAATATCAATCCAGTAAGATTTTTGTTATCTTTATTGGTCAGTGAAAAAATGAGACCAATATTAATACAGCTAAGTGTGTATTACCATCATTGTTCAGTGACAATAATGAGACCATCAATATTTTATGTGTGAGTGAGTGAGCGAGTGTTTGAGTTTTACGTCTCACCAACATCTAAGGTCATACGGAGACGGGACCTCGGTTTAAAGACTCATCCGAAAGTCTGGAGAAGCCCGGGATCGATCCTGCGACCCCTGGTTTACAAGGGTGTACAGCACATACTACATAAGGCGAGTAGCATAACCACTGCACCACGGAGGCTTCTCAATATTTTAAGAGTGTTAATCTTTATTGGTCAGTGACAATAATTAGACCAATATCAAAACAATAAAAGTGTATTATCATTATTGGTCAGTGAATATAATGAGACCAATATCAATACACTAAGGTTGTCATCACGTGAACAAGTCCATGACTTTGGAAGCAAGGAATACACTACAGAACTAAAATATTAAGTGTACATGTTTTCTGGATCTCACTTGCTAGTTTCGGCCAATTAGGCCTATTCAGTGACCTCAAATATTTTCAAAATTCCACAATGGAATCAATGATCCTAAAGGACAAGAAAATATAAACTACACTATGATGTAGGACAGGCAGGCTTTTTACGGCCGCCACACATTCCCAGACATCAGCTGTAGTGACGTCAAATATGTTCTATAAAAGTGTTATTCTTTGGAAGCAAGGAATACACCAAAGAACTGGAAAATATGGAGTGTACATGATTTCTGGGCCTCACTTGCTAGTTTCGGCCAATTAGGCCTCATCAGTGCCCTCAAATATTTTCAAAATCCCATAATGGAATCAATGATCCAAAAGGACAAGAAAATATAAACTACACTATGATGTAGGACAGGCAGACTTTTTACGGCCGCCACACATTCCCCGACATCAGCTGTAGTGACGTCAAATATGTTCTATAAGTGTTATTCTTTGGAAGCAAGGAATACATCACAGAACTGGAAATATAGAGAAAACGTGGATATTGAGAAAACTTGTACGTTAATTTTCTTATTTTTTCTCCAACACAAAAGCTTCGGGTACTCGTAAGAACCACCTCAATGAAGTGGTTCTATGGACCACCTACAACCTATGTGAGAAAAAATCATATTCCTTACATAAGTCGCCATTTTGGAGATGTGAAAGGGCACTAAGTCGCACGGTTGTGTTATCGTATTGGTTATCTTTATTGTTCAGTGACATTTATGAGACCAACATCAATACAGTAAGGTTTAGTTATCTTATTGGTCCGTGACAATAATGCGACCTATATCAATACAGTAAGAGTGCGTTATCTTTGTTGGTCAGGGACAATAATACGACCAATATCATTACAGTATTAGTGTATTACCTTTATTGATCAGTGACAATAATGAGACCAATATCATACCAGAATGAGTGTATTATCTTTATTGATCAGTGACAATGACGAGACCAGTATCAATACAGTAAGGGTGTGTTAGCTTATGTGGTAAGTGATAGTATGCGACAAATATGATATCAATATCAATAGATTAAGGGTGTATTATCTTTATTGGTCAGTGACAATAATGAGACCTATATCAATACAGAAAGAGTGTGTTATCTGTATTGTTCAGTGACAATAATGAGACAAATATCTGTACAGGAAGGTTGTTTTATCTTTGTTGGTCAGTGAAAATAATGTCACCAATATTAATACAGTAAGATTTTGTTATCTTCATTGGCCAGTGACAATAATGAGACCCATACCAATACAGTATAGTAAGAGTGTGATATCTTTATTCGTCATCGACTATAATGCAATCTATGTCAATATAGTAACAATGTGTTATCTTATTGGTCAGTGACAATAATGAGACCAATATCAATCCAGTAAGATTTTGTTATCTTTATTGGTCAGTGAAAAAATGAGACAAATATTAATACAGCTAAGTGTGTATTACCATCATTGTTCAGTGACAATAATGAGACCATCAATATTTTATGAGTGAGTGAGTGAGCGAGTGTTTGAGTTTTACGTCTCACCAACATCTAAGGTCATACGGAGACGGGACCTCGGTTTAAAGACTCATCCGAAAGTCTGGAGAAGCCCGGGATCGATCTTGCGACCCCTGGTTTACAAGGGTGTACAGCACATACTACATAAGGCGAGTAGCATAACCACTGCACCACGGAGGCTTCTCAATATTTTAGGAGTGTTAATCTTTATTGGTCAGTGACAATAATTAGACCAATATCAAAACAATAAAAGTGTATTATCATTATTGGTCAGTGAATATAATGAGACCAATATCAATACACTAAGGTTGTCATCACGTGAACAAGTCCATGACTTTGGAAGCAAGGAATACACTACAGAACTAAAATATTAAGTGTACATGTTTTCTGGATCTCACTTGCTAGTTTCGGCCAATTAGGCCTATTCAGTGACCTCAAATATTTTCAAAATTCCACAATGGAATCAATGATCCTAAAGGACAAGAAAATGTAAACTACACTATGATGTAGGACAGGCAGACTTTTTACGGCCGCCACACATTCCCAGACATCAGCTGTAGTGACGTCAAATATGTTCTATAAAAGTGTTATTCTTTGGAAGCAAGGAATACACCTAAGAACTGGAAAATATGGAGTGTACATGATTTCTGGGCCTCACTTGCTAGTTTCGGCCAATTAGGCCTCATCAGTGCCCTCAAATATTTTCAAAATCCCATAATGGAATCAATGATCCAAAAGGACAAGAAAATATAAACTACACTATGATGTAGGACAGGCAGACTTTTTACGGCCGCCACACATTCCCCGACATCAGCTGTAGTGACGTCAAATATGTTCTATAAGTGTTATTCTTTGGAAGCAAGGAATACACCACAGAACTGGAAATATAGAGAAAACGTGGATATTGAGAAAACGTGTACGTTAATTTTCTTATTTTTTCTCCAACACAAAGGCTTCGGGTACTCGTAAGAACCACCTCAATGAAGTGGTTCTATGGACCACCTGCAACCTATGTGAGAAAAAATCATATTCCTTACATAAGTCGCCATTTTGGAGATGTGAAAAGGCACTAAGTCGCACGGTTGTGTTATCGTATTGGTTATCTTTATTGTTCAGTGACATTTATGAGACCAACATCAATACAGTAAGGTTTAGTTATCTTATTGGTCCGTGACAATAATGCGACCTATATCAATACAGTAAGAGTGCGTTATCTTTGTTGGTCAGGGACAATAATACGACCAATATCATTACAGTATTAGTGTATTACCTTTATTGATCATTGACAATAATGAGACCAATATCATACCAGAATGAGTGTATTATCTTTATTGATCAGTGACAATGACGAGACCAGTATCAATACAGTAAGGATGTGTTAGCTTATGTGGTAAGTGTGTGTGTGTGTGAATTCGGGTTTAACGTCGCTTTCAACAATTTTTCAGTCATATCACGACGGTGTCTGGTTGCGACAGGGAGCTCAATGCTCACATTTATAGTGCTGCCTCACTGAAGTATCATGTCCCAGACACATTACATGATACCACACCCAGTCACATTATCCTGACACTGGATCGACCAGTCCTAGCTCTACCCCGTAAATCTGAGTGCCAAACGAGGAGCAGCTAGTACCATTTTTAACGACTTTGGTATGTCGCGGCCCGGGGTCGAACCCCAGACCTCCCGTTCCCCGGAGCGGACACTCTACCAACTGAGCTATCGGGGCCGGTTTATGTGGTAAGTGATAGTATGCGACAAATAAGATATCAATATCAATAGATTTAGGGTGTATTATCTTTATTGGTCAGTGACAATAATGAGACCTATATCAATACAGAAAGAGTGTGTTATCTGTATTGTTCAGTGACAATAATGAGACAAATATCTGTACAGGAAGGTTGTTTTACCTTTGTTGGTCAGTGAAAATAATGACACCAATATTAATACAGTAAGATTTTGTTATCTTCATTGGCCAGTGACAATAATGAGACCCATACCAATACAGTATAGTAAGAGTGTGATATCTTTATTCGTCATCGACTATAATGCAATCTATGTCAATATAGTAACAATGTGTTATCTTATTGGTCAGTGACAATAATGAGACCAATATCAATCCAGTAAGATTTTGTTATCTTTATTGGTCAGTGAAAAAATGAGACCAATATTAATACAGCTAAGTGTGTATTACCATCATTGTTCAGTGACAATAATGAGACCATCAATATTTTATGAGTGAGTGAGTGAGTGAGCGAGTGTTTGAGTTTTACGTCTCACCAACATCTAAGGTCATACGGAGACGGGACCTCGGTTTAAAGACTCATCCGAAAGTCTGGAGAAGCCCGGGATCGATCCTGCGACCCCTGGTTTACAAGGGTGTACAGCACATACTACATAAGGCGAGTAGCATAACCACTGCACCACGGAGGCTTCTCAATATTTTAAGAGTGTTAATCTTTATTGGTCAGTGACAATAATTAGACCAATATCAAAACAATAAAAGTGTATTATCATTATTGGTCAGTGAATATAATGAGACCAATATCAATACACTAAGGTTGTCATCACGTGAACAAATCCATGACTTTCGAAGCAAGGAATACACTACAGAACTAAAATATTAAGTGTACATGTTTTCTGGATCTCACTTGCTAGTTTCGGCCAATTAGGCCTATTCAGTGACCTCAAATATTTTCAAAATTCCACAATGGAATCAATGATCCTAAAGGACAAGAAAATGTAAACTACACTATGATGTAGGACAGGCAGACTTTTTACGGCCGCCACACATTCCCAGACATCAGCTGTAGTGACGTCAAATATGTTCTATAAAAGTGTTATTCTTTGGAAGCAAGGAATACACCAAAGAACTGGAAAATATGGAGTGTACATGATTTCTGGGCCTCACTTGCTAGTTTCGGCCAATTAGGCCTCATCAGTGCCCTCAAATATTTTCAAAATCCCATAATGGAATCAATGATCCAAAAGGACACGAAAATATAAACTACACTATGATGTAGGACAGGCAGACTTTTTACGGCCGCCACACATTCCCCGACATCAGCTGTAGTGACGTCAAATATGTTCTATAAGTGTTATTCTTCGGAAGCAAGGAATACACCACAGAACTGGAAATATAGAGAAAACGTGGATATTGAGAAAACTTGTACGTTAATTTTCTTATTTTTTCTCCAAGACAAAGGCTTCGGGTACTCGTAAGAACCAAATCAATGAAGTGGTTCTATGGACCACCTACAACCTATGTGAGAAAAAATCATATTCCTTACATAAGTCGCCATTTTGGATATGTGAAAGGGCACTAAGTCGCACGGTTGTGTTATCGTATTGGTTATCTTTATTGTTCAGTGACATTTATGAGACCAACATCAATACAGTAAGGTTTAGTTATCTTATTGGTCCGTGACAATAATGCGACCTATATCAATACAGTTAGAGTGCGTTATCTTTGTTGGTCAGGGACAATTATACGACCAATATCATTACAGTATTAGTGTATTACCTTTATTGATCAGTGACAATAATGAGACCAATATCATACCAGAATGAGTGTATTATCTTTATTGATCAGTGACAATGATGAGACCAATATCATACCAGAGTGAGTGTATTATCTTTATTGAGCAGTGACAATGATGAGACCAATATCAATACAGTAAGGGTGTGTAAGCTTTTGTGGTAAGTGTTAGTATGTGACAAATATGATATCGATATCAATAGATTAAGGGTGTGTTATCTTTATTGGTCAGTGACAATAATGAGACCTATATCAATACAGAAAGAGTGTGTTATCTTTATTGTTCAGTGACAATAATGAGACCAATATCTGTACAGGAAGGTTGTTTTATCTTTGTTGGTCAGTGAAAATAATGACACCAATATTAATATAGTAAGATTTTGTTATCTTTATTGGCAAGTGACAATAATGAGACCCATACCAATACAGTATAGTAAGAGTGTGATATCTTTATTCGTCAGTGACTATAATTCAATCTATGTCAATGTAGTAACAGTGTGTTATCTTATTGGTCAATGACAATAATGAGACCAATATCTGTACAGGAAGGTTGTTTTATCTTTGTTCGTCAGTGAAAATAATGACACCAATATCAATCCAGTAAGATTTTGTTATCTTTATTGGTCAGTGAAAAAATGAGACCAATATTAATACAGCTAAGTGTGTATTACCATCATTGTTCAGTGACAATAATGAGACAATCAATATTTTAAGAGTGAGTGAGTGAGCGAGTGTTTGAGTTTTACGTCTCACCAACATCTAAGGTCATACGGAGACGGGACCTCGGTTTAAAGACTCATCCGAAAGTCTGGAGAAGCCCGAGATCGATCCTGCGACCCCTGGTTTACAAGGGTGTACAAGACATACTACATAAGGCGGGTAGCATAACCACTGCACCACGGAGGCTTCTCAATATTTTAAGAGTGTTAATCTTTTTTGGTCAGTGACTATAATGCTATCTATGTCAATATAGTAACACTGTGTTATCTTATTGGTCAGTGACAATAATGAGACCAATATCAATCCAGTAAGATTTTGTTATCTTTATTGGTCAATGACAAAATGAGATCAATATCAATACAGTTAAGTGTGTATTATCTTTATTGCTCAGTGACAATAATGAGACCTCTATCAATATTTTAAGAGTGGTATTCATTATTATCATTTATTTGTCAGTCACAATAATAAGACTAATATCAATATAGTAAGGTTGTCATCACGTGAACAAGTCTGTGAGATAAACGCCCCCTTTTTAATATGTTCTATAACAGGGTTATCCTTTGGAAGCAAGGAACCAATGACAGAACTGGCAATTATGAAGTGCACATGTTTTCTGGGCCAGACTTGCTGTAGTGAGGTCAATTATGTTCTATAAAAGTGTGATTCTTTGGAAGCAAGGAATGCACCGCAGAACTGGAAAATATTAAATACATGTTTTCTAGCTAGTTTCGGCCAATTTCCAATCGATGATCCCAAAGGACAAGAAAATATAAACTACCCTATGATGTAGGGCAAGGAGACATGACGGCCGCCACATATTCCCAGACACCAGCTGTTGTGACGTCAACTATGTTCTATAAAAGGGCTATCCTTTGGAAGCAAGGAATACACCACAGAACTGGAAAATATAGAGATAACTTGTATATAGAGAAAACTTGTACATTAATTTTCTTATTTCTTCTCCAAGTGTGTATTATCTTTATTGGTCAGTGACAATAATGAGACCTCTCACAATATTTTAAGTGTTAATGAATATTTATTGGTCAGTGACGATATTGAGAGCAATATCAAAACAGCAAAAGTGTATTGTCATTATTGGTCAGTGACAATAATGAGACCAATATCAATACAGTAGGACTTTTTAGTAAGGCTGTGTTATCTTTATTGGTCAGTGCAAATAATAAGACCAATATCAATACAGTAAGAAATTTGTTTATCTTTACTGGTTTTTACCTATGTCAATGTAGTAAAGAGTGTATTATCTTTATTAGTCAGTGACTATAATAATGTGACCAATATCAACAAAGAAAGCGTGTGTTATCTTTATTGGTCAGTGACAAACATGAGACCAATACCAATAGAATAAATTTGTGTTATCTTCATTGGTCAGCGACAGTCATGTGACCAATATCAATACATTAAGAGTGCGTTATCTTTATTGGTATGTGACACAAATGATCCAATATTAATACAGTAAGGGTGTGTTATCGTAATTGTTAATTGATTGTCATGAGACCATTATGAATACAGAAGTGTATTTTTTAGACCAATATCAATATTGTAACTGTGTGTGATTTTTATTGGTCAGAGACAATCATGGGACCAATATCAATAATGCCTTCACTTCTATTTTTATATCTATACAGTAATATAATGTTATTAATCAAATAATTTCGTATTGGCCCCGTTACAGGTCCGAGGTCTGCTGTATTGTCACGAGGCCGAAGGCCGAGGCCAATACAGCTGATTGAGGACCTGTCACGGGGACAATACGAAATTACTTGATTAATGACAATTTTATTAATTGACACAATTAAAAACATGATTTATGACTTTTGAATATTGGTTGACCTTGTGTAATATAGGATAATCAATTAATAAGAGTGCTTTATCTTTATTGGTCAGTGACAATCATGTGACCAATATGAATACAATAAGGGTGTGTTATTTTTATTGGTCAGTGACAATAACGAGACCTATATCAATAGAGTAAGGGTGTGCTATCTTTATTGATCAGTGCCAATAGTGAAGCCAATATCAATACAGTAAGGGTGTGTTACCGCTATTGGTCAGTGACAATAATGAGACCAAAATTAAATACAATAAGGATGTGTTATCATTATTGGTCAGTGACAATAATGGGACCAATATCAATACAGAAAGCTTGTGTTGTCGTTATTTGTCAGTGACAGTCATGTGCTATCTTTATTGGTCGCTGACAATCATGAGACCAATATCAATACAATAAGGATGTGTTATCTTTATCGAGCAGTGACAGTCATGTGACCAATATCAATACAGTGAGGGTGTGTTATCTTTATTGGTCAGTAACAAAACTGCGACCAATATCAATACAATAAGAGTGTGTTATTTCTATACGTCAGTGGGAATTTTGAGACCAATATAAATACGGTAAGGGTGTGTTTTCTTTATTGGTTATTGACAGTCAGAAGATCAATATCAAAACAGTAAGGGTGTGTTATTTTTATTGGTTTAGGCCCCCGCCCATAGGAGCTTGAAGAAATATATGGGCTGCATGATGCTTTCACGCAGAGCTGGATCGGCCCGTACACTAGTACTGGTAAACCGCTTGGAGGATCTAAGCCTGTCTAGAAACCGAGGTGCGAGGCGGACCGTCCATGCTAATAAACCCTATTGGTTTCATTGGGCGACAGGGCTTGAGATGTCATTTCATCTCAATGTCGGGTAAAAGTCCCACATAATTGGAAGCAACGTATCCAAAATGACCTTTACAGTGTTGACGGGGACATTAAACCTCAAATCAACCAACCAACCATCTTTATTGGTCAGTGACAATAGTGAGACCAATATCAATACAGTAAGAGTATGTCATCGGTATTGCTCGCTGACAATAGTGAGAACAATATCAATACAGTAAGGGTGTGTTATCCTTATTTGTCAATAATAATAATAATAATAATAATAATAATAATAATAGTAATAATAATCATAATCTGAATAGCTTGTTCTCCATTTAGGAAGAGGGTTTTGTTGTCGATGTTGGACTGATGACTTTGGAGTCCTTCATGCGGTCGGAACACATTATTTGTCTGATTCGCAACGGATTTATTGGTAAGATGTATAAATGTAATAGAACCCGTGAATTTGAACAGAAACGCGAACAGCTCAACACCGGAGCTTAGGCATCGCCAACAGAGCTGCCTTCCTCCAGCCTCTGATGCTCTATCTGCAACAGACAGTCCAGAGCTAGAATTGGTTCACAGCAGTAATACCCGTCAAACCTATTAATTAGGCGTCAATAGGTAAGCCTTCGGCTTCTTCTGACGCTTCTCGACACTGGTTATGGCTGGTAGATGGGGGAATTACAGAATAACACGCGGTCTCAAACTTATGCGGGTGACCTTTCCAGCACATGAACGTATTGAGTGAGGGTGAAATTATGTTTTCACTGAGCATATGTCATGCATTTATGTTTTCACTGAGCATATGCCATGCATTTACTACACTATTGCTTAATACCTTTGCTCTAATCTTTAATCTTTAGTGTTTTTGAACACGTTCTTTGAGTGGCCTCTCGTTGACATTGCTGTTGCCATAGTAAAGAATGTTGATCTTGCTGTAGCTATAGTAAAGAATGTTGATCTTGCTGTAGCCATAGTAAAGATGTTGATCTTGCTGTAGCCATAGTAAAGAATGTTGATCTTGCTGTAGCCATAGTAAAGATGTTGATCTTGCTGTAGCCATAGTAAAGATGTTGATCTTGCTGTAGCCATAGTAAAGATGTTGATCTTGCTGTAGCCATAGTAAAGAATGTTGATCTTGCTGTAGCTATAGAAAAGAATGTTGATCTTGCTGTAGCCATAGTAAAGATGTTGATCTTGCTGTAGCCATAGTAAAGATGTTGATCTTGTTGTAGCCATAGTAAAGATGTTGATCTTCTTGTAGCCATAGTAAAGATGTTGATCCTGCTGTAGCCATAGTAAAGATGTTGATCTTGCTGTAGCCATAGTAAAGATGTTAATCTTGCAGTAGCCATAGTAAAGATGTTGATCTTGCTGTAGCCATAGTAAAGATGTTGATCTTGCTGTAGCCATAGTAAAGATGTTGATCTTGTTGTAGCCATAGTAAAGATGTTGATCTTGTTGTAGCCATAGTAAAGATGTTGATCTTGCTGTAGCCATAGTAAAGATGTTGATATTGCTGTAGCCATAGTAAAGATGTTGATCTTGCTGTAGCCATAGTAAAGATGTTGATCTTGCTGTAGCCATAGTAAAGATGTTGATCTTGCTGTAGCCATAGTAAAGATGTTGATCTTGTTGTAGCCATAGTAAAGATGTTGATCTTGCTGTAGCCATAGTAAAGATGTTGATCTTGCTGTAGCCATAGTAAAGATGTTGATCTTGCTGTAGCCATAGTAAAGATGTTGATCTTGCTGTAGCCATAGTAAAGATGTTGATCTTTCTGTAGCCATAGTAAAGATGTTGATCTTGCTGTAGCCATAGTAAAGATGTTGATCTTGCTGTAGCCATAGTAAAGATGTTGATCTTGCTGTAGCCATAGTAATGAATGTTGATCTTGCTGTAGCTATAGTAAAGAATGTTGATCTTGCTGTAGCCATAGTAAAGATGTTGATCTTGCTGTAGCCATAGTAAAGATGTTGATCTTGTTGTAGCCATAGTAAAGATGTTGATCTTGTTGTAGCCATAGTAAAGATGTTGATCTTGCTGTAGCCATAGTAAAGATGTTGATCTTGCTGTAGCCATAGTAAAGATGTTGATCTTGCTGTAGCCATAGTAAAGATGTTGATCTTGCTGTAGCCATAGTAAATATGGTGATCTTGCTGTAGCCATAGTAAAGATGTTGATCTTGTTGTAGCCATAGTAAAGATGTTGATCTTGTTGTAGCCATAGTAAAGATGTTGATCTTGCTGTAGCCATAGTAAAGATGTTGATATTGCTGTAGCCATAGTAAAGATGTTGATCTTGCTGTAGCCATAGTAAAGATGTTGATCTTGCTGTAGCCATAGTAAAGAAGTTGATCTTGCTGTAGCCATAGTAAAGATGTTGATCTTGCTGTAGCCATAGTAAAGAAGTTGATCTTGCTGTAGCCATAGTAAAGAAGTTGATCTTGCTGTAGCCATAGTAAAGATGTTGATCTTGTTGTAGCCATAGTAAAGATGTTGATATTGCTGTAGCCATAGTAAAGATGTTGATCTTGCTGTAGCCATAGTAAAGATGTTGATCTTGCTGTAGCCATAGTAAAGATGTTGATCTTGTTGTAGCCATAGTAAAGAAGTTGATCTTGCTGTAGCCATAGTAAAGATGTTGATCTTGTTGTAGCCATAGTAAAGATGTTGATCTTGCTGTAGCCATAGTAAAGATGTTGATCTTGCTGTAGCCATAGTAAAGATGTTGATCTTGCTGTAGCCATAGTAAAGATGTTGATCTTGCTGTAGCCATAGTAAATATGTTGATCTTTCTGTAGCCATAGTAAAGATGTTGATCTTGCTGTAGGCATAGTAAAGATGTTGATCTTGCTGTAGCCATAGTAAAGATGTTGATCTTGCTGTAGCCATAGTAAAGAATATATCTGTATCCAAATTGACAATGACATTGAGAATTATATTAACTTGTATGATATCCGCACGATCTCTTCAATACTCGAGTGTTTGAAGACCAAGATTTCTAAATAGAAGTAAAGGTAATGACCATAACCCACAGCTCCCATCTCGAGAAACACAAACATGAAACAACTAGACCCTAATGGAAACCTTCAAAGCAAAATAATAAAAGCTATATGCACACCCTCAAAGATAAGCCATAACAAAAATAAACCACGACAGAAGAACCGCCTTGGAACGGTCAGTGAAACAAATTCCACCGGGGGCTTAAATCGATTCTACGTGGCCACAATCCTCACCCTTACTTCCGTCACGATTTAGACAAATAATTTGTTGGGTCTGCATGAATGCCTCCTATCTCATCAGTGCAACATCTTCGTGAACACAAAAATCAATCAACCACAGAGATGAAACAACGGTGAGGACTCACTGAAATGCTGGAGCGAAAGAAAACAAACAGTTAGACATCGAAGGGCCGGACCGGAGATAGAGCATCAGCCGTCAACCAACATTACATACAATTAAATTCTCTATAATTCTCCGTAAGCCTTGACGCTGGAACCGTCATAGAATCTGAGGCCTGACTAAGCCTCTCTGGATAACTGAGATGCCTTATTGACTTAACTAGGCGGGTCGTGCGGCGTTGAACGTTTTCAAATGATATAATGTCCGTTTTTAAATGGGGGACGAAACCACCGTTGCATACTCCAAATGGGGTCTAACAATGGATTTGTACAGATTCAAAAACATTTACATGTCCATGAATTCAAATGTTTTGGATTTTAAGGCCAAAATTTCTATTAACTATTCCTACTTTTTTGGCAATGTGTTCTCTGAATAGAAGATATAAGCCATAATAACGCCAAAATCTTTTTAAGATGACACCTTTTGTATTTTTGTATTTCACTTAATTCACCACTAGTATTCATCAGATACGAGGACTGTTCAAATATGAATGCAACTAAGCACATAAAAATGATTCCGTGATAGATTTCGATGAAAAAATTAGTTTGTCCCTTCAAAGTATTCCCCTTTAACAGATATACAATCTTTCAGTCTTCTAATCCAATCATTGAATGCATTTTGGTAGTCTTTTCGAGGTTTACTATGAAGGCACTGGCATATTGCAGAACCGAGGTGTTTGCGCTGTACAAATTTTCAAAATTCAACAACCTTTTCCTGCTTCAGATAGTCTTGCACAATGAACGCCTTGTGCGACGACGCATTGTCATGTAGCAATCTGACATTGGCCTAACCAGTGGCGGGTCTTCGTTCTTTGAAATATTTCTTCAATTTTCGAGGAACTTTGCATTTACAGATTTGCCTGAACGCACAGCAACCTGAATAGCAGGGCCCTGATTTGAAAAGAATATGGCATACATTACCTTCTTAACGCTCATGGTCCGCTTTGCAATGCATGGTCTTTTGAAATACTTTGTTGCCCATATTTTGTTCTGAATCTTTCATTTTGGCTCAAAAACGTGAACCCATGTCTCGTCACCTGTGACGACATCAGCAAAAGACCGTGCTTTGTAATTTGGAAACTTTTTAAGCAAATTCTTGGCGCACTGAACGCGTGTCTTTTTCTGCTCATCTGTCAATAGATGGGGAATCCATCTAGCACAGATCTTTCTCATTTTCAAATCCCGTTTCAGAATTGTATGTGCTGCTCCTAATGAGCTGCCAACCATACTAGCTATTTGCCAAGTGGTGTATCGTGCATCGGTAGCAACTATTTTTTTCACTCTAGCAACCATCTTGGCAGATGTTGCTCTTTTTGGCCGACGATCATGTGGTGCATCTTCTGTTGAGCCTAGCCCACAGCTGAATTTCTTACACCAACGAAAAACTGTCGGAAAAGACATTATGCCCATAAACCGAACATATTTCATCAAAAATGGCTTTGCACCGTATACCAAGAATACAACGATTCTTAATATAGGACCGTATTTCAACAACATACTCTGACCTTCTTCCAACCATGTTTTGTATTAGTATACAAGAGTAGACAGTGTTTATCGAACGATATACATGGCTAAAGTGCACGGATTTTAACAGGTTTGGTATCAATGTATAGGTAAAATGTTTGTCTACGCTGTGATATTTATTTCTAGGTGATTTTCGCATTAGTGCATGAGAAAACGTTCTACTTGCATTCATATTTGAACAGTCCTCGTATCTAAAACTTTGGCATTGTGATCCAATATGGACATGGTTACAATTACCAAAGTTAAAAACATTTCCCAGTCAAGGGCCCACTCTTCGGAGTTGATAACAGGTTTTTCTAACATAGTGGCTATGTATTTGACACTATTACATATATTTGCATCGTCAGCATATAGCTTTATACAACATGCGATAGCATCCGGCATGTCACTTATGAAAATCACAAATAATATTGGCCCTAAAACAGAGCCCTGGGGGTATACCGGAGGTTACATTTGACCATTCAGAGCATCGACCGTTCATTACTACCCTTTGCATTCGATTTGCTAGAAATTCTTTTATCCAAGCATAGGCTTCTTAAGAATGCGTTCGTGCGATACCGTGTCAAACGCTTTCTTAAAATCCAGGTAAATGACGTCGACATCTTCACCGTTGTCTATGGCATCTGAGACTTTACCAAGAATACAACGATTCTTAATATAGGACCGTATTTCAACGACATACTCTGACCTTCTTCCAACCATGTTTTGTATTAGTATACAAGAGTAGACAGTGTTTATCGAACGATATACATGGCTAAAATGCACGGTTTTTAACAGGTTTGGTATCAATGTATAGGTAAAATGTTTGTCTACGCTGTGATATTTATTTCTAGGTGATTTTCGCATTAGTGCGTGAGAAAACGTTCTACTTGCATTCATATTTGAACAGTCCTCGTATCTAAAACTTTGGCATTGTGATCCAATATGGACATGGTTACAATTACCAAAGTTAAAAACATTTCCCAGTCAAGGGCCCACTCTTCGGAGTTGATAACAGGTTTTTCTAACATAGTGGCTATGCATTTGACACTATTACATATATTTGCATCGTCAGCATATAGCTTTATACAACATGCGATAGCATCCGGCATGTCACTTATGAAAATCACAAATAATATTGGCCCTAAAACAGAGCCCTGGGGGTATACCGGAGGTTACATTTGACCATTCAGAGCATCGACCGTTCACTACTACCCTTTGCATTCGATTTGCTAGAAATTCTTTTATCCAAGCATAGGCTTCTTAAGAATGCGTTCGTGCGGTACCGTGTCAAACGCTTTCTAAAAAATCCAGGTAAATGACGTCGACATCTTCACCGTTGTCTATGGCATCTGAGACTTTACCAAGAATACAACGATTCTTAATATAGGACCGTATTTCAACGACATACTCTGACCTTCTTCCAACCATGTTTTGTATTAGTATACAAGAGTAGACAGTGTTTATCGAACGATATACATGGCTAAAGTGCACGGATTTTAACAGGTTTGGTATCAATGTATAGGTAAAATGTTTGTCCACGCTGTGATATTTATTTCCAGGTGATTTTCGCATTAGTGCATGAGAAAACGTTCTACTTGCATTCATATTTGAACAGTCCTCGTATCTAAAACTTTGGCATTGTGATCCAATATGGACATGGTTACAATTACCAAAGTTAAAAACATTTCCCAGTCAAGGGCCCACTCTTCGGAGTTGATAACAGGTTTTTCTAACATAGTGGGTATGTATTTGACACTATTACATATATTTGCATCGTCAGCATATAGCTTTATACAACATGCGATAGCATCCGGCATGTCACTTTTGAAAATCACAAATAATATTGGCCCTAAAACAAAGCCCTGGGGGTATACCGGAGGTTACATTTGACCATTCAGAGCATCGACCGTTCAATACTACCCTTTGCCTTCGATTTGCTAGAAATTCTTTTATCCAAGCATAGGCTTCTTAAGAAGGCGTTCGTGCGATACCTTGTCAAACGCTTTCTTAAAATCCAGGTAAATGACGTCGACATCTTCACCGTTGTCTATGGCGTCTGAGACTTCTGTTACAAACTCTATTAACTGAGTAATGCACGATCTGCCAGCAATGACACATACTGAAGCTTATTCTTTGTCACATGGTCTACAAGTGCATTTCTAACATGGAACAGATATCAAACTAATTGGCCTGTAATTTTTAGCAAACTTCCTGTCACCACTTTTAAAAATAGCACTAACGTTGGCTTATTTCCTGCTGCTAGGTAAGGATGATTTTTCAAGAGACTTTGTTTTTTTTAATATGGATGATAGAAGTGAAGCTTGTGCTGAACTGGTTTCCTTTAGAAGGATGGGGTAAATTTGGTCAGGGCCCTGGGGTCTGCCTTTTTGTTAGTTCTTTTATACTTTTCAAAACTTTTACCTCAGTGATATCTATTGAGTCTAGGGTTTTTTCATTGTTCTGACTGCGAAATAGAGGCCTCAAACAATATGTGTTTGTGAAACAATGATGCCCCCGGCAGCGCATGTTAAATATGAAAACAGTATCAGCAAGCAGTCGAAAGGTATGGCCAAAGTTTGTTAAAATTAGGTCAAACATCAAGGTCAAGGTCACGAGGTCAAAAATTATGTTACCACTAGAAAGGGCTTGTGTGAAGGAATGCACATGTGGTAAATGAAAGACCTACCACTTACCAATCGAAAGCTGTGTGTGTGTGTGTGACTTCGGGTTTAACGTCGCTTTCAACAATTTTTCAGTCATATCACGACAGTGTCTGGTTGCGACAGGGAGCTCAATGCTCACTTTTATAGTGATGCCTCACTGAAATATCATGTCCCAGACACATTACATGATACCACACCCAGTCACATTATCCTGACACTGGGTCGACCAGTCCTAGCTCTACCCCGTAAATCTGAGTGCCAAGCGAGGAGCATCTAGTACCATTGTTAACGACTTTGGTATGCCGCGGTCCGGGATCGAACCAGTGACCTCCCGTTCCCCGGAGCGGATACTCTACCAATTGAGCTATCGGGGCCGGTGCCAATCGAAAGTTATGGCCAATGTTAAAGTTTTTATAAAGTAAGTCAAACATCAAGGCTAAGGTCTCGAGGTAAAAAATTATGGTACAACTAGAAAGGTCTTGTGACAAGAAATGCACATGTAAAATATAAAAGCCCTACCGCATACCAATCGAAAATTATGGCCAATGTTAAAGGTTTTATAAAAGTAGGTCAAACATAAAGGTCAAGGTCGCGAGGTCAAACATTATTAAACCACTAGAAAGGGATTGTGACAAGGAATGCACATGTGAAATATAAAAGCTCTACCACTTACCAATCGAAAGTTATGGACAATGTTAAAGTTTTTAGAAAGTAGGTCAAACGTCAAGGTCTAAGTCATGAGGTCAAACATTATGGTACCACTAGAAAGGGCTTGTAAATAAAAAAGAAATGCATATGTGAAATATGAAAGCCCTACCACTTACCAATCGAAAGTTATGGACAATGTTAAAGTTTTAAAAAGGAGGTCAAAAGGTCAAATGTCAATGTCACGAGGTCAAAGTTTATGGTATCATTTGAAAGGTCTTGTGATAAGGAATGCACATGTGAAATTTGAAAGCCCAATCTGTTACCACTTTAAAGTATGCCCAATGTTAAGATTGTTGTGGACAAACAAACAGACAGAGAAACAGAAACAGACGGACAGACAGACAGACAGATCAAAATCTATATACCCCCGAATCTTTGATTCCGGTGGCATGAAAACAGCCATGTTCCACTAACCCGACCGACCCTGCTTCAGCCCCCCCCCCCCACACACACACACATACACACACACTAAGACTCTACTATTATTTAAAGAATAAAACAGAAATTGAAACACTGACCCTACCATTTTCAATTTCCGGCCCTACACAGTGTCGTCTTTGCATTTTCCCATAGTAATTTCGCGTTTTAAGTATATTTTTGTAGTACCTTCTAAAATACATAACTTTTTTTAGCATCAAAAATGAATTATGATAAACAGTACAAATCACAGCATGGCAATTTTATTATCAACAAGAGGGCCATGATGCCCCTGGATCGCTCCCCTTATCCATAGGGTAACAATTGGGCCACCGAGGAGAGCCTTTATTGATCCCAGGGCTATTATTTGAATAATTTTGCTAGTGGTCTAAAAGATGAAGCTTCAAACCAAATATCAAAGATCGGAGCCTTCTGGTTTCAGACAAGAACATTTTTCCTTATATAAGTCTATATAAAACCTGCGGGCCTCGGAGCAGGTCCATATTGGCCAAGGGCTATAATTTGAATAATCTTGGTAGAAATCCACAAGACAAGCTTCATACCAAATTTCAAAGACCTAGGCCTTCTGGTTTCAGACAAGAAGATTTTCAAAGGTTTTCCTAATAGAAGTCTATGTAAAACCAGTGGGAAACAAAGTGCGCCCATTTTTGGACCCAGGGCTATAATTTGAACCATCTTGATAGAGATCCACTAGACAAAGCTTCATACCACATATCAAAGACCTGAGCAATCTCGTTTCAGACAAGAAGATTTTTAAATATTTCCCTATATGAGACTAGGTAAAACCAAAGGACCCGCTGACAGGGACATTTTTGACCCTATGGCTATAAATTAATAATCTTGATAGAGGTCCTTTAGATGAAGCTTTACACCAAATATCAAAGACCTGGGACTTGCGATTTCAGAGAACAAGATTATTTTTATTTTCCTAATATAAGTCCACTAGATGAAGCTTCAAACCTAATACCAAAGGCCTGGTCCTTTGCAGTTACAGAGTGATTTTTTTTTTTTTTTTTTTTTTTTTTAAGTTTTCAGTAAAGATAATCTATTTTAGCTCCTGTGACCTGGATGTGCATCTAACCGGAACCATTTGAACAACGTTGAAAGGGAACCACCAAAGTATCATTCCTGTTAAGTTTGGTCAAAATCCGATCAGTGGTTTCGAAGAACTTTATTGGTCTGGGACAGTCAAGCGACAAATAGCAATACAATTTGAGCGTTTTGACTTTTTTGGTTTGTGACAGTCAAGTGCCCAACCACAATGCAGTTTTTTTTTTCTTTTCCATTTTTTTTTTTTTTTTTTTTTTTATGTGTGTATGGGGCGCCGTTTTACTATTTATTTTACTATTTTATCCGTATTTATAGATATCCATCTTTATTTATGGATATCTATAATTCGAATTATGGATATCCATTATCCTGTGACCAATATCAATAGAGTTTGCGCGTTTAAACGTAATGGTCAGTGGTAGTCAGTTGACCAATCTCAGATCTATTGCACACAGCGACAGGTAGTCATAAAACGTGACGTCAAAGACAGCTTTAACCCTTGTTCTGCTGAATATTCATATATGCCACGCCCACTACCGATTATCAACCAATCAGATTACTTGATGCAAATTATTGCAACAAATTCACAATCTGAATGGCAAACAATGTAGATCCTGATCAGATGGCTTCGTCAGAAGCCATCTGATCTGGATCTTCATTGTTTGGAAAATAAGGCATATCCGGGTTCAGCAGGACAAGGGTTAAAAACCCGCGAATTATGCAATTGTTTACGAACTTACGTCAACTGCGACGAAGTTAAACGTCTCCGTCAACACTGTATGGTTCATTTTGGGGACGTTGCTTCCGATTTTGTTTGGCTTTTACCCGACATCGAAATGAAATTAAATCTCAAGCCCTGTCACCCTATGTAACCAATAGGGTTTTTAAGCATGGACGGTCCGACTCGCATCGTTTTGCCTGGGCAGGCTTAGATCCTCTAAACGGTTTACCAGTACTCGTGTGCGGTCAGATTTATATGTCCTAGATTTTGACACAAGTCCCACCCTCAGACATGAAGTCATGATGTGTTCTTTTGGAATCTAAGAAAACCGTTGAAATCTAAGAAGACCCACCCAGGTACTCAAGTTCTAAAAATGAATACTTTGTGATGGGTGAATATCAATTTATAAACATTTAAATAGGCCTCTCCCCCCCCCCCCCACCCCCCACAACACACATACACCGTCACCACATCCGGGCTTGAAGAAATAGATGGGCTGCATGATGTGTCCACGCAGAGCTGAAACCGACCGCAAACGAGTACTGGTAAACCGTTTTGAGGATCTAAGCCTGCCCAGGCAAAGCGGTGCGAGTCGGAACGTCCATGCTTACAAACCCTATTGGTTACAATGGGCGGCAGGGTTTGAGATGTCATTTCATCTCAATGTCGGGTAAAAGTCCAACAAAATCGGAAGCAAAGTCTTCAAAAATACCATATACAGTGTTGACTTGGATGTTTAACCTCGAATCAAACAAAACAAACAATCAAACATAAGCATTTGAAAAATCTTAACACAGTATTGTACGTAACCCAGGAAGGGACATAATTTTTTTAATATGTTGTGCGAACAAGATATTAACGTGTGCGAACAAGATAATATATTGTGCAGACAAGATATTATCTTGTGCGGACAACATAATTGATGTTGTGCGGACAACATATTATCTTGTGCGGACAAGATAATATCTTGTTTGCACAACTTAATATCTTGTGCGGACAAGATATTATCTTGTTCGCACAACATATAATCTTGTTTGCACAACATAGAGCTTGGGAAGTTGTGCGAACAAGATATTATCTTGTGCGGACAAGATATCTTGTTTGCACAACGTATCTTGTGCGGACAAGATATTAAGTTGTGCGAACAAGATAATATCTTGACAAGATTGCTTGTGCTCACAAAATATTTTGTCCGCATAAGATTATGTTGTGCAGACAAGATATTATCTCAGACAAGATATTATCTTGTGCGGACAAGATAATATCTTGTTCGCACAGCTTAATATCTTGTGCGCACAAGATAATATGTTGTGCGAACAAGATATTATGTTGTCCGCACAAGATAATATCTTGTCCGCTCAAGATATTATCTTGTTCGCACAACATAATAAAAATAAAAAATCATGTCCCTTCCCGGGTTCCGTAGTATTGCAATGGTGTCCTGTGTCCTAAATTCTGGCCCCTAGCCCTAGTTAAAGACTTTTTTCGCTTGGGTTTCTTTCAATGATGGCAGCTTCTTCCCAGCAGGCACATGACGTAATTGTGACGTCACATCAACGTCGGTGCGACGTCATGACTTTTATGCAACGTCACATCAACGTCGGTGCAACGTCATGACGTTGCACCGACGTTGATTTGACGTTGCCCTAGCGACGTGTGCCTGCTGGGTTATGGAATAATAATCATCATTCCGCCGTGGCATTTTGAGAAGCCCATTCTTACGCTTTCGAAAGAATTCCTAAACACTGATAAACTTAGCATAAAGCCCTTCCCTTCGGGCTTACTGCAGTTTGTGAGTGATTCGCCTGAGTTTACAGATCGACAGAATTCACAATAATGAAATTCATTCCTGTTATATATAACGTCAAGTGGATGAGTGTTAGAGTTTTACGTCCCCCCAACAGCTAAGGTTATACGAAGACGGGACCTCGGTTTAAAGACTCATCCGAAAGTCTGGAGAAATCCGGGATCGAGCTGCGACCCCTTGTTTACAAGGCGAGTACCGTAACCACTACACCACAGAGGCTTCTAAATAACGTTTAGAAATAGTGAAGACACAGGTAAAGAGTTGTGGAACAAAGCATCAGATTAGAACGACAAGAAATCCTGAGAATCCCCGTTATATTAAATCAAAAATATCTAGGCACATCTTAGTTTTTGATCGATTGCGATGAAAGCTTCAAGAATATTTGAATCGCTCGCGAGCACTCATTCACGATGTTATCACGCGCGCGAAAGGGAGGAAGTGACTTTTACACCGGCTCCGTTAGCTCAGTACCGGCCCCGATAGCTAAGTGGTAGAGCTTCCGCTTCTTGAATGGGAGGTCACGGGTTCGATCCCTGGCCGCGCCATACCAAATGCGTGAAAATGGTACTAGGCGCTGCCTTGGCAGAAACTATCATTATCAGGGGTAGACCTAGGAAGATTCATTACGATAACACACCCGTGCGACATAACGCATTTTTTTCATACCTCAAAAAAAGTAATTTTATGGTGAAAAATTGTGATACTTTTCTTATTTATACACTAAACATAGGTTTTGGGTGCTCGTTAGAACCGCCTCAATGAGGCGGTTCTAACGAGTACCCACAACCTATGTCTAGGACCAGAAATAAGGAAAATGAGGTTTACCCCCGTAAACCCCAGTTTTCTCTATATAACGTGGGGTTTAGGGGGGTCTTTATTTCACGGACTTGTTAAAGGTGCATTATTGAGCTATCGGGCTTCAAAAATGAAAAGCGTGTTTTTCGGTTTTATTTCTTCTATTCATGTAGCTTTGTCATTTGTAATCTTCTGAAACCAAATACCACTTCAGAACTTTGTGAAAATCGTCGTTTTCATTTTTGTTTATTTGTTGTTTTTGGGAATTTCAATCTAAAAATATTCCTGTCACATGACAAAAAGCCGGGCAACATCACAGCGGCGAACAATAAGATGGCGACCTCCGGTTCATCTGAGGAAAGTAGAATTTTTAGTCCAAATTACAAGTATTTGACTTTCAACTGCACTGACACAATACTATCATGCATGTTAATCTGTTATCAAATGCTAACGCATCAATTTACAGGCAAGAAGATAATTTTACCGTCAATATCTAAGGATGAATTTCTGAATCGATGAGAATTGACATGGGGTCGTTTCAAAGATACACAAAAACCGCATACATGTGAGAGTACATGTATGATGTGGGTATTTGTTAGAATTAGACGATACTAGCAATAACCTTTTGATTTGTTTGATTTGAGGGTTAACGTCCCAATTAACACTGTTTAACGTCCCCATCAACACTGTATAAGTAATTTTGGAGACCTAGCTTACAATTTTGTGGGACTTTTATATACCCGACATTGAGATGAAATGAGATCTCATTCCCTGTCGCTTACGGGCCTCCGTGGCCTAGTGGTTAAGAGCGCTGACTCTTGATCATTAGGTCTCTCACCGCTGTGGTTCGAGCCTCGCTCGGGTCATATGTGAGACGCCAAGTTCTGCAACGGAAGGTCAGATGGTTTTTCTCCGGGTACTCCGGTTTTCGCCCACCTCTGATTAACGATCGGCTCGATATGAGTGAAATAATCTTGAAAGGGCCGTGAAACCAAAAAAAAAAAAAAAAAATCCCTGTCGCCCAATGAAACCAATAGGGTTTATATGAATGGGCGGCCCGACTCGCCTCGCTTTGCCTGGGCAGGCTTGAATCCTTTAGGCGGTTTACCAATACTCCTAAGCGGTCGGTTTAAGCTCTGCCTGGCACCATCATGCAGCCCACCTATTTCTTCAAGCCCCGCCATGGGAGCCGAGCAAGAACTTTTAAATACCGAAACAAAAGAGAAACACTATCCATATTCGCACCGCCCATCAGGGCTTGAAGAAATATATGGGCTGCATAATGCTTCCACGCAGAGCTGTAACTGACCCGCAAACGAGTACTGGTAAACAGCTTAGAAGATCTAAGCCTGGGCAAGCAAAGCGATGCGAGTCCGTCCATTTGTTTCACTGGGCGACAGGGCTTGAGAAGTCATTTCATCTCAATGTCTGGTAAAAGTCCCACAAAATTGTTATCAACGTCTCCAAAATGACCTTTACAGTGTTGAAGGGGACGTTAAACCTCAAACCAAACAAACAAACGTGCACCAGGACCTACTCACTGATACTGGGATCGGCCACATTTTACCATTACTTGCAGATTTACAGCACACATCAATCTTGCGCTGGCCTCGGTAGCTCAGTCGGATGCGCGTCTGACTGCTGATCATGGGGAAGCAGGTTCGATACCTGCCGGGGTCGGCAATATTCTTTCGCGGGGATTGATCAAGAAATCTTTCCTACGGTCATTCTCTCCATTCCGCTGGCTCAAGAAGGGCAGTCGTCAGTTTCTGGCGAAAGAATGTGCACTCTCCTGGTTACCTCTTACGTATAAGCCTGCCCAGGAAAAGTAAACTGACAGGCTCAAAAACGGCCTTAACAGTGTTGACTTGGCCGTAAACCCCAAAACAAACAAACAGTTAACCTGCATAGGGGATGACTCTCCCTGAACAGGGCGCCTCCAGTTTGTTTGTTTGATTTGAGGTTTAACGTCCCCGTCAGCACTTTAAAGGTCATTTTGGAGACGTTGCTTCCAATTTTGTGGGACTTTTACCCGACATTGAGATGAGATGACATCTCAAGCCCTGTCGCCCAATGAAACCCATAGGGTTTATTAGCATAGGCGGTCCGCCTCGCACCGCGGTTCCTGGACAGGCTTAGATCCTCTAAGCGGTTTACCAGTACTAGTGTGCGGGCCGGGATTCAGCTCTGCGTGGAAGCATCATGCAGCCCATATATTTCTTCAAGCCCCTATGGGCGGGGGCCGGTGCCTCCAGTTAAACGTTCCGATCCAAAGGGCGGTGCGCATTTTGACATTCATCGCTGTAAATGGTGTTCAGACACCGAAATAATCATCGCCGGGTCGAACCGAGGACCTCTGGCATCTGAGTCAAGTGCACTAACCACTCTGGGCTTAACCACTGAGCTGTCACGCTCAGTTTATTACATAAACTCCAGGTTTGCAGGATGAGACTCTGCACAGTAATCGGCTCTTTCGTTGTACATTGGGTCGTTCTCCCTGCTGGGGGGGGTCATGTGAGTACCAGCTGATAGCAAGCCGGCGGAATGAACAACTCACAGCGCATAAATGTCATCCTACTAGATTTCAGTAAGGCCTTTCACGAGGTTCCGCACAATTTCATTGCTGATGGATACCAGAAAGTCGTAATTGAGGATTTCTTCGTCTGCGCCCGTTACTTCTGGTGTTCCACAGAGTACAGTGCTCGGCACTCTCCTCTTCCTCATATAAATCAACGACTTGCCACCACGCGTCTCCCCTGTTCGCTGATCACTGCCTGTTGTACCGAGTTGCTGTCGCTCAAGAGGACTTTAATTATTTACAAGCATGGGAGAGAGACTGATAGATGCGTTTTCACCCAGACAAGACTTAGTCTGAGTACATCAGAATCGGCAACAAAAGCAAGATAATGGAGTCATCATACAACATCCATTGCCAGAAGTAAAGCAAAAAACCTGGCTATAGACAGTACACTGGTGTGAAATAGTCACACTGACATGCTTAGACTAGCTTCTAGTCGGATATCATATTTTAAAGTTTATAAGTAATATTCTTCTACCCCTTATTTGATCTTGGGAAGATATACTCTGACTAAAATGCCAGTTTGCCTTATCAGTTGGTGTTCGGTAAGGGGTACAGAAAGGCAATAAACATTTCATGACTGTAGCTGTAATCAATCATTTACCAAGGATCTTGCGAGGTAAAATTCGCATTGTACTAGACCTTGGTGTCTGAGACAAGATTAAAGTCTAACAAGGTTTCATATTTGATAAAAACACACATGAAGGTTGGTAATTGGTAAATATGACATCAAGGTCTAGTAGCTAGACTATGACATGCTATCTACGACAGACAGCCAGACAGCTGCTTTCCTATCCTACGCAGGAATCTCTCTGCATGCCCAAAGGACATCAAGGCAACAGCATACAAGTCACTAGTTAGACCTAAACAAGAATATGCTGCCACCCCCCTGGGACCCTTACAAACAAACTAGTCCAGTTCAATCGCAATCTTCCGCTCACATCGTCTATCTTACTGATCATATGTATATTGGAAATGAAAAAAGGAAGGTTGGTAAAACCTAGTATTCCTTGAATTTCTCGAATCAAGGTCTGCTTTATTAAGGAAATTTCGTAATCCCGGATCGTTTTGTTATTGACGAAGAGCTCTGTGTGAATGATCCATGTCCCTGTCTTGAGATAGATATAAGAGCTTTATTTGTTTAACCGTCATTCATGAAGGCTTACAAAAGTATTTAGGCTGATGAAATATATATATTGGATTTTTCAAGTACGGCAACTTGGATTTTTTAAGTACGGCAACTTGGAAAAAAAATACTGAATTAACTGTACGGTTACTTGCGTCACAAAATTGCAAATTTGGAAACTACTGACACCATTTTGACATCGTTTGGAAGGAAAGGCCGTGGTTATTATCATGTTTGGTTTCATCACATAGGGATCGATTATAATGCTAGTGCTGATCGTAAATCAATCTATTTTTGCATGAAACAGATGGAGATGTGAAATCTACACCAGGGCCATATTTCCTTTTGAGAATTCTTTGTCGTTGCTTTCGCTTTGTTTCATTACTGAAAATACTTTGGAAGAAAGTCTGTCCCCTATTGGTCTATTCAACGGAAGGAACTTTCCTTTCGTGATGGGAAGTTTTTTTGTTTTTTTTTTTTTTTCTTTTTGTTGTTTTTGTTTACGAAATAAAGTTTGTTTTTCAGTGAGCTGAAATAGTTTCTACTTCGTTCTTGTGAAACTTACAACTAGAATAGACGTTAGTTTATGCTTTGAGAAGTGTTTATTCCTTTGACGAGAGTTTATTCAAACGAAGGTCCTGTAATATGCATACTATACTCCAGTTATTTAAGATTATGAGTGAGGCCATTATTATTATTATTTTATTTTTTTTTTTTTCATTATTATTATTTTTTTTTTTTTTTTTGCATTACGAAAACATGCCTTTTCAAATAAATTGAACATATTTCCACCCAAAAAATGAAAATGTTCAGATAAAAGATTCTGCTATTTTTCATAATTCAGCTCAAAACATAGATTTTGGGTACTCGTTGGAACCGTCTCGACCAGGCGGTTTCTGACGAGTACCAAAAATCTATGTTTTGGGCAGAAATGCGAAAAATAATGTACACCCATACAAACCCCATTCTACTGGATTCAAGTGGAGTTTAAGAGGGTCAAAATTGCATAGGCATGTTTTCATGATGGTCTTCTGTTTTTTTTTTTTGTTGTTTTTTTTCGAAATCGGCCACGTGCACACATGTTGCAATTTTTATCTTGTATATTCTAACCATTTCACATTTGTACGGTTTAGTAACGCCACAGACAACAAAAAGCTACTTTAAAGAAGGTGATTTAAGGTTCCTCAATACAGTTATTTCACTACATTTGAGGTACTGAAAAAATCATATTTGCAAATAGTTACCCAAACAGATTTTTCATCAGATGGTAGTCCATGTAAATGTAAGAATATGAAAGCAAAATATTTTTATTGGAAAGTCACCATGTTAGTAATTTATTGCATTTTTCCATGGTTTTGCAAAAATGATATCTTAATCCACAGAACAAAAATGTGTAAAATACTGTCATAGAATTGTGGCTAAAGGTTGCCTTTAGGCACTGCAAGAGTGGAATTTCAAGTAAAATACCTAAATAGTACTGAAAATTAATGATTCCTCCCCCACCCCCCAAAATGTAATTATTTCACCTGGTACTATTTTTAAATTCAGTGTATCGTAGCCAAAAATGACCAGTTCTACCAAGTTGGCAGTAAGATCACTGATTGGGTTGAGGTGTTGCAATCTCTTGCATTTAGCTTGTAAAATGATTGACCTTCTTTGGTGCTTTTAGTATTTCATTTTATATATTTCATTCATGCAATTTATAACAATTTATGAATCACTGCACCAAAGTTTCATTGTATTATTGATTGTGTTTACTGGGTGGATGATTTGATACTGGAATAAAATCCAAAACCAAAAAAAAAAAAAAAAAAAAATAAGATAAAAACAGTTTATGCCCATATTTGAACTGAAAGAATGAAAGCAGCCTGTTCAGCACCAGGATTTTTGTGCAAAAGGCTTCTGATCACTTCCAATAACTGCTATGGTATAGCAGTGATTTTTACCCATTGATTTGTTACATAAGAATCAGAATCAGAATTGTTACTGGTGACACGTCAAATGACATTCATACACCAGGACCTGTGATATGGGAAGTTAGTCCCTAGCTCTAACCAAAGATGTAAACTTAGCTACACAATCATCAGCACCTTCCGCCGTCGAAATAATAGAATCCGGAAGGGCATTCCAATCTCTAATGGTTCGGGGGAAGAACGATTCTTTATAAATATCCGTTCTTGCAGTAAGGGTCTGAAACGTCATTGAATGGTGCTGTCTACAGTGCCTAGCCGGGGGAACAAGGTCATCTGTTGGAATGCTGGCAGCACCCTTTAGACCTTTGTATAAGAGTATGGGCCTACTGTCTCTTCTCCTTTTCTTGAGAGACTCCCATCTTAATTTTCCTAGAATTCCAGTCATGCTCCCAGTTTCAAAGCAGTAATTTCCAGTTACAAATCTAGCCGCTCTATTCTGAACTTTTTCAATTTCTTCATTTAGGACCACTCCGCTTGGGTCCCAGATGCAACTACCATATTCCAAGATTGGGCGAACAAGTCCCCTGTATGCTGTCTCTTTCACATCCTGGGGACACTGATGAAGATTTCGCCTCAGGAATCCAAGAGTTCTATTCGCCTTTGTACACATATTGCATATCTCAAATCGTGAGTGATTGTCACACCAAGGTATTTAATGGAATTCACATTTTCGAGGACCGTTCCCTCTAAAGTGTAAGAAGCCTCAACTTTATTAGATCTCTTCCTTGTTATCTGCATAATATTGCATTTAACTGGCTGAAATCTCATGCCCCACTTTCGGGCCCAACATCCTAATCCATCTATGTCAGCCTGAAGTTTCAATGAGTCATCTGTATCTCTAATTTCCCGGTAACAAACACAGTCATCTGCGAAAAGTCTTATTTCTGAGTCAATGTCAGAGGAAATATCATTGATGTACAGGGAGAACAATAGAGGACCAAGAACAGTCCCTTGTGGGACTCCAAACAAAACTGGCGCCCATACTGAAGATTCACCATTAACAAAAACACGCTGTTTTCTGTTCACATGAGTCACCATAAACAAATAATTGATGTTTGGACATATTTATCTAATCCAATTAATGATCTGTTGTGTCACCTACTTACCAATGTGCGGGTTGGTAAAATTTCATAGAAGCCCAATACTTTTAATATGTTTTGCTGAAAGAAGTTAAAAAAGAAATCTACCCTTTTCAACTTGTTTACTTGGGAACAGGGGTGAACAACACAAACAGGACAATGTTACACGTAGAAACTAGTTCAGAAATGAAGGCATACTATTCATGAATTAACGAACAAATTATGTTAGAAAGTATGTGAAAGTAGGCGCAAGACAGTTTCAAATATGAATATTATGTTTTAAATTTAAAGCAATGGTGTACTATTGTTTTTTTTGGTGGGAAATTAGTTCCAAGGCGTATGAATACGTTTTTGCATTTGGCAAGATGGAAATCTCTTCAATTTGACAGCTACACTAATTTATCAGTGATGACAGGCTTCCAAGATAGGCGATTTAATAATAATAATAATAATAATAATAATAATAATAATAATCGACCTTATTTATAGAGGGTAACACATTTAGTACTTGTACTAATCTTCCATGTGGCCCTCTTTTCCTGGGTAAGAACCAGTACTAAGCAATGTGGATAAAGTTTCTTGCTCAAGGAAACAACACGTGGCACTTGCGGGGATCGAACCGGCTACCTCTCGATCTCAAATCTCAATTTCATTATGGTACACGCAGGAAGAAGGCTACATAGCTGACTTTTCAAGGTATTTTCATTGATGATGGAGAAAATAAAATGTGGAAGGCATAATTGATGAAATCTCAGCATTTCAGATTTACCGCAAGAAAAGGAGATGATGGCGCCCATCGAGAATAAACATGTCAAAAAAATCTGGTTTTCAATTCAGGTAGCCTTTTTGATAGAAAGCTTTGACCGAGTCGTTAGTATTTGATGTGAACTATTGATCTGCAGCTGTTTTAGTAACTTTTAAAAAGTCTATAAAGCGGTTTCCTTTTTTCCTGGTAAAAGTGAAAAATACAGAATTTCATTTATTTTCAAAGGCACAGGGATGTTGCTAATGCAAGAAAGTACTTGCTGTAATAAACCTTTTTCTTGTGGGACATGGATTTTTAAACGGAAATCAGGATTATATTTTGGGGAAAATCAACTTGCAAATCTTTCATCTATATTTTTCTTGTGCAAATGTATTGAGGAAACTTAAGATGTCCTGAGATAAAAGTACTTTCATAAATTTCTTTTCCGTTCACAAAAGGTTACTTTCGCTGTAATATAAAGGGCAGCTAAAATAATTTTCATCCTAGTTGTAATCTAAAACTGTTAGTTTAACACTTAAATACCAGCATTTTAAACAAGAAGTGCAGATCTGGTAAAACGCAGCATTATGCCGCCTTTCTATGTTTTGATTCCATGGCCCAGTGAGATTCTATGATGGGGCGGTCTAAGTCCCTCTGGAGGGTGACCGAATAATCAGGGAGAATTATGGTCAGGTACACCCCAGTGTCACCAGCAAATAGGCGAACCCGGGACCACACATTGTCGGGTAGGTCGTTAAGGTATAATAACAATAATATTGTGCCTAGAACTGATCCTTGTGGTACACCTGAAGTAACTGGAACCTCATCTGAGTACTCACATTCAAGTGCAACTGTCTGACTTCTCTCAATCAGAAAAGACTTAATTCACTGGTTAGTTAATCCATGTACCAGTAGCTTGCGAAGAAGCTTCATGTGATTCACCTAGCCAAAGGTCATGCTAAACCCAAGATAAGATCTATTTGTTGACCATTTAATCATGATCTGGTAAGGTCATAAACAAGCAGAATCACATGAGTGTCACAAGATCTGCGCTCCCAGGCTGTTGAGTATTTTGTGATCATAAGGTATGTCCAAACCAAATCTTATGCGGCGAAATTTAGTTTCAACCTACAAAAATCCATTTTTTGAAGGATTTTCTGCTTGTCGGAATTTTGTAAACCTGTCCCCGTAGAAAACCTAAAGCAAATTCTTATATGCCCATTATGACATAAAGACCACATTGGTAATGGGAAATTGTTTTTAAGAAATAGGTGCGATATGGGCATAAGAGCAATTTACGATCTTACTAGTGAGGAAGTGGTATTTTATAGTTTTGAACAGTTAAAGGCGAAATATGATATAAGGGCCACATTTTTAGACTACCACCATGTAGTATTTCTCAAGTATGAAAAGATCAAATTCACATGAATCGTGTATTTGCTGTTAAATTTAAACAAAATGTAGTTTGTAACATATACTTTCAAGACTTGATTAGTTCAAAGAAAGGGAGTAGACTATTTATGATATTTTGGTTAGAGTAAACGAATACATTACACAAACAAAATTGCAAACGGAGATAGGAGATAAAGTGGAAAAAGAGCATTAAAGGCATTTCACGAGACAAAACTACGCGACTTTCAATACAAAATCAATAATAAAAAATTTAGTAACACATTCATTTCTATTTAAAATTAATAAAATCAGGGTTGTAGTTACTGTAATGAACAACCAGAAAAAATCCATTATTTATTTCTTAGATGCCCAAAAGTAAGAACGTTTTAGACTGAACTTTAATCATGGTTGACCACAAATGTAAATCCAGAAATATCGCTAGAGGATCGTAAAATACTATTTTCACACGGTGGTAAAGCAGAAGTGGTCAATTACATCTCTCTCTCTCTCTCCCTCTCTCTCTCTCTCTCTCTCTCTCTCTCTCTCTCTCTCTCTCTCTCTCTCTCTCTCTGTTTTAGCAAAATATTGTATATACGAAAACAAATTTGTTTCTATGAATAAAGTGCTTAGCGAGAGATACATTTCACTCATAAACAACAGGTTAGATAAATTCTTTAAGATTAAAGCCCCTCTCTCGCCCAGCCCAGTGGAATTCGTTTCACTGACCGCTCCAAGGCGGTTCTTCTGTCGTTGTTTATTTTTGTTATGGTTTGTCTTTGAGTGTTTGTATCACTTATTTTATTTTGTTTTGGATATCGAATTGGTCATTTTGTGGAAAAGTAACTGTCCTTTTGGCTTTCCGCTATTGATGTTTCCATTAGGGTCTGTTGTTTCATGTTTGTGTTTCTTTCCCCTTTGGTAACTCTGGTGGGAGCTGTGGGTAAATTGTGTCGATTCCTGATCATTGCCTACACTTCTATGTTCTACATATAACTACTTTTACCCAAACACTGATGATTCATGAGGCCTATTCCGACTTTATGTTTATGTTTGGTGTCAGGGTTCTGTTTTCCGTCGACTATCTGCCACACATATAGTGCAGTAGACTTGTACCATTAGCTATAAAAGGCACATCTTGTAGAAAATACATGTGTATTGTTACTACAGTTTGTTTTCTGCTCTCCCATGAAAGAATTTTATTATTATTATTATTTTTTTTTTTTTTTTTCAAATTGATTATCATCGTCTATTAGCCAATTCGATGTTACACCCGTATGACTTTGTGCATTCTTTCATATCTTAACAATATTTACTTTTCTGGTGAAAAATTGTGATAGTTTTCTCATTTATGCTTCAAACATGGCTGTTGGTGCTCGTTGGAACTGCCGCAGTGATGTGGTTCTATCGAGTACCCACGGCGTATGTCATGGAGCAGGAATGAGAAAAATATTGTATACCCAGTCAGACGCGCATCCGACTGAGGTACTGAGGCCGACGATTATCATACGAGATATTTTGGCCAGCAATAATCGAGTGTATGTAAACATAAAGTGCAGATAACTCCATGTTAACAGACACACAACGTCTAAACAACGTCGTGTCAACGTCAATGCAACATCACTGCGATGCATTGACGCTGACGCAGCAAATTGTGTACCCAGTTACAAAATATTGTAACCCCCAGTTCTCTCTCTGTAAAGTTGGGTTTAAAGGGGCGTTCATTGCACGGACCTGTTATCGTAATGAACCGTCTTATTATTAACATTGCTAGAGATACTCGCCTACCAGTCGAGAAAGACAGAAGACCAACTTCTATCGTACATGTTGTCTAAACTGAAAAGCACTCACACAACCTTTCAATAATTCCCTGTCCCCTTTTTGTACTTTCTCTCATCTACTTACTTCTAAAATATGTTCTAGAAAGGGTTGTCCTTTGGAAACAAGGAATACACCACAAAACTGTAAACTAGATCGCGCAGTCGATGGCGCGCCATCGCAAATCCCCACGTTTTGACCGCTTCACGGGACCCTTGGGGGCTGGTCCAAAAATTAATGTGCTCTTGCAGAAGCCATTCATGTATGTAACTCACACACCAAATTTGGTTGAATTCCAATGAACGGTGTAGGAGGAGATAGCCGGACAGACGGACGGACGGACGAACGGACAGACGGAGGCGATAACAATATCCCCACTTTTCTTCGAAAAACGTGGGGATAAATATGGAGTGTACATGTTTTCTGGACCAGACTAGCTAGTTTTGCCCAATTAGGCCTCATCAGTGACCCTCAAAAATTTCAAAATTCACCACTGGAAGGGCAAGAAAATATAAACTACACTATGATGTTGGGCAGGGAGACATTTTACGACCTCCACACATTCCCAGACACCAGCTATAGTGACGTTAAATATGTTCTAGAAATGGCTATCCTTTGGAGTGAGTGAGTGAGTGAGTGAGTGAGTGAGTGAGTGTTTGAGTTTTACGTCCAACCAACAGCTAAGGCCATACGGAGACGGGACCTAGGTTTAAAGACTCATCCGAAAGTGTATATCCTTTGGAAGCAAGGAATGCACCACAAAACTGGAACATATGGAGTGTACATGTTTTCTGGGCCAGAATAGCTAGTTTCGGCCAATAAGGCCTCGTCAGTGACCCTCAAACCTTTTCAAAGCTTTCCAAAATGTCGGCACAAGAATTTCAGAGAAAATAAGTTCAGTTAATATGGCATTAGGATAACACATCCGTGGGATATAGTAAATTTCTCAAACCTTAAAAAAGGCATCTTTTTCTGATGAAGATTTGTGATATTTTTCCTATTTATACTCCAAACATAGGTTTTGGATGCTCGTTAGAACCGCCTCATTGAGGCGGTTCTAACAAGTACCCACAGCCTATGTCTTGGAGCAGAACTAAGGAAATTAATGTTATTCCCCGTAAACCCCAGTTTTCTTTATATAAAATGGGGTTTAGTGGGGTCTTAATTTCACGGACTTGTTCACGTGATGGGAAGTGGTTTTAGGTTCTAGCTTTACGTAATAACGCCAAATTAGGTCATTACCTGCCGTCCGTATTTTTTTATTTTATTTTTTTTTTTTTTTGTTTTGGTTTTACGGCCCTTTCAAGATTATTTCACCCGTATCGAGCGATCGTTAATCAGAGATGGGCGAAAACCAGAGTACCCGGAGGAAAACCACCTTACCTTCCGTTGCAGAACTTGGCGTCTCACATATGACCCGAGCGAGACTCGAACCACAGCGGTGAGAGACCTAATGATCAAGAGTCAGCACTCTTAACCACTAGGCCACGGAGGCCCGTTACCGTCGGTATGATCATTTTCCACATTAATCTGGTACTTTTGAGTAACAAGTTCCGGAGCCGATGCTACACGCTATGTCAATTTCGTTGTTGCATCGACTTTGCTGCGTCAGCGTCAATGCATCGTTGTTTAGACGTTGTATGTCTGTTGACTTGGACGTTGTTTAGACGTTGTATGTCTGTTGACATGGAGTTATCTGCACTTTACATTTATATACACTTGATTATTGCTGGCCAAAATATCTCGTATGATAATCATCGGCCTCAGTACCTCGGTCGGATGAACGTCTGACTGGTGATCAGAAAGGCGCGTGTTCGGTACCTGCCGGGTCGGCAACATTCTTTCGTGGAGATAGATAATGAAATATTTTCCACGGCCATTCTCTACCACTGGGCATCCGCTGATTCAAGAAGGGCAGTTGTCAGTGGCGAAAGAGTGTGCACTGTACTGGTTAACTGCTGATGCCTCGGTCACAAATTCGGCGTACCCCGGCCGAGCTATACTATACGTTGTGGTCGGCCGAGCAGTCCAAGCCGAGAAATGGGTGTCTGGCTCGGTTTTGGCAAAAAGTATGCCGTGTGGGGCCTAGAGAGACATCCGCCGGGAATCGGGCGGTGTCAGCCTAAGTTTTGCGGGGAAGCATCGGCGTATACGCCGGGCGGAAATAGGCCGGTGCACTGCAGGTTACCGACCGTATACCCGGCGATTGTTACTAGTCCCCGAGCATCGGTCGATGTTCCGCAGATGTCCGCCCAGTTCCCGGCCGCCGGACAAGGGACGGGTTTACCCCAGCCGGGAATTGTCCAGTTGTTCAGGGGTATATAAACTGCATCCTCTCCTGCCTATACAACAAATGGGTCAGCTCTGTTGGTGGGTGAACATCCTTTTTCTTGACGTCGAGGAAAACTTTCGAAGAAAAGCGGAACAAGATCCTCTTATCCCACCACTGCACCTACCGTCACCCCAGGAAAGGATCCGGAGGTTACAGGAGTGGCTGCTTAGGGCTCGGCACCGTGCCAATGTGGTCTTTGCAACCTTGTGTGCGGGAGAAGAACTGCTACCGCTGATGGTGGATGAAGCAATGGATCGTGTACCGTCCTTTGCATGGGCAGTTATCAAACGTTTATGTACAATGCTCCCTACTGGTCTGCTAGAAACTGGCACCCATCGGAGATCGGGCCCTTATATAGTCGAGCGTCAGTCAGCGATCGAGCGGCGCCAGTCGAAACCGGGATTCGTCCAGCGGATTCCGCTTGATCATCTGTCGGGCCTCGGCCGATTACTGCCCGATTATCTGATTGGTCGGGGTCCGCTTTACGACTACCGGATGCCAGCCGATGCCATCGACATCGACGTCGGTATGAGCTCTGCTCGACTTTTATCGATGTGCCACCGACCTAGAAGTCGGTGAGTTTTCGTGGAGAATTTTAACTACGAGTTAAAATTTAACCGGGCCCCTCCCGACCACCACCGACGCCCCAACATCCGGCGGGACGCCGACCGGACTCCAGCCCAATCTCACCCCATCGCAGTCCCCGAGTAGTCGGGCGGGGATCGAATAGTGATTTGTGACCGTGGCTTTACGTATAAGCCTGCCCAGGAAAAGTGTGGACAGGTAAACTGACCGGCTCAAAAATGACATAAAATAGTGTTGACTGGGCCGTTAGTCCAATACAAAACTAAACTGAGGTAGGGGTCTTTAACTTTAATGGAAGACACCCAGTCAGCGTAGAATGTCGGTCAAGCGTCGGCCCGACGATATATACATAGAATATTTATTTTCCGTCTTATACCGTTAACAAATAACATTAGCCCTGTATGGCTTTTACTTCTACAAAAACAGTGTAGAAGAAAAACAATCTTTTTGGTGCTGTTTGGGCAGGATCAAGATTTTCACCTTACATCCTCATTCGAAGGATGGAGCAGGTCAAGGCATTCATCTCTGCAACTAAGTTTGACAACGCTGCCAGAGAGAGAGAGAGAGAGAGAGAGAGAGAGAGAGAGACTATTGAGCAGCATGTAGGTAATGGTGTGTGTGTGTGTTGTGTGTGTGTGTGTGTGTGTGTGTGTGTGTGTGTGTGTGTGTGTGTGTGTGTGTGTGTGTGTGTGTGTGTGTGTGTGTGTGTGTGTGTGTGTGTGTGTGTGTGTGTGTGTGTGTGTGAATCATCTGAACTACGCCTACGTCGGGCCGACAGCGATACGACATGGCGACGTCGTATCGCTGTCGGCCCGATGTTGGCCCAATGTGGTGCGCTAGCCCATAATGAGAGAGAGAGAGAGAGAGAGAGAGAGAGAGAGAGAAAAAAAAAAAAACACTGAGCAACATGTTGGACATGGCACTTTCAGAGCCCATAGGGGCTTGAAGAAATATATGGGCTGCAAAATGCTTCCACGCAGAGCTGAATCCGGCCCACACACTAGTACTGGTAAACCGCTTAGACGATCTAAGCCTGTCCAGGAACCGCGGTGCGAGGCGGACCGTACACGCTAATAAACCCTATTGGTTTCATTGGGCGACAGGGCTTGAGATGTCATTTCATCCAAATGTCGGGTAAAAGTCCCACAAAATTGAAAACAACGTCTCCAAAATGATCTTATGACCTTTACAGTGTTGACGGGGACGTTAAACCTCAAATCAAACAAAAACACTTTCAGAGAGAGAGAGAGAGAGAGAGAGAGAGAGAGAGAGAGAGAGAGAGAGAGAGAGAGAGAGAGAGAGAGAGAGAGAGAGAGAGAGAGAGAGAGGGGGAATGGACAATATGTAGGCCACGATAAGAAAGCAATGTCAGAGCAACATGTAGGCCACGGAGAGAGAGAGAGAGAGAGAGAGAGAGAGAGAGAGAGAGAGAGAAGAGAGATGAGAGAGAGAGAGAGAGACTAATGAGCAACATGAAGGCCAGAGAGAGAGAGAGAGGAGAGAGACGAATGAGCAACATGGAAGGCCACACACACAGAGAGAGAGAGAGAGAGAGAGTGAGAGAGAGAGAGAGAGGAGGATGAGAGAGAGAGAGAGAGAGAGAGAGAGAGAGAGAGAGAGACTAATGAGCAACATGAAGGCCAGAGAGAGAGAGACAGAGAGAGACGAATGAGCAACATGAAGGCCACAGAGAGAGAGAGAGAGAGAGCACTGGGGAACGTGTACGCCATGGCATGCTGAGAGAGAGAGGGAGAGAGAAAGAGAGAGAGAGAGAAAGACGGAATTTCATTCCATTTTACACATTGGAATTCGCATAAAAAGTTTAAAAGAATTTCACTATACTACGATCTACGATTTCTGTCACAACAATTGTGTGTAACGATGTTGAGATGATCCCTGCATACCTTTCTAGGTATTTACCGCATGACGTCATTATTCACGCGCGTTGTAGTTTTGTCGCGAAATTAAAAATAGACTAACTGTGTTCGTAGCATAGTTAGGAAAACCGTCTCATAAAACTTAACCTGTGATCATAATTGTTCGCAATATTACATAAAACTCATTCATTTGTATTATTTAAACAAAAAATACCCGATATATGTAAAAAAAAAAATTAAGCACTTTTTTTCCGACAGCTCAATAATGCACCTTTAACGTGATGTGAAGGCAAGTAAGCATTCGTTACAGGATACTTTGTTTGTCGCAAAACATCACGTGAACAAGTCCGTGAAATGAAGACCCCACTAAACCACTTTACATAGAGAAAACTGGGGTTTCCGGGGGTATTCATTATTTTTCTTATTTCTGCTCCAAAACATAGGTTGTGGGTACTCGTTTCAACCGCCTCAATGGGGCGGTTCTAACGAGCATCCACATCCTATGTGCGCAGTATTTATAAGAAAAATATCACGGATTTTCATTAGAAAAATGGCCATTTTGGAGATGTGAAAAATTGCACTATGCCGCACGGGTGTGTTATCGTAATGAAAGTCCTATAGAGATTATATATGTGACGTTAAATAAAGCTTCTTTTTCTATATCTTTTATTTTTACCACTGCTACCCATTTACACCTAGGTGGAGTGGGGCAGTGGCATTGCTTGTCTTCCCCATAGACATAATTCGCTTCGGTGGCCGGATTCGAACCCACAACCTCTGGATCATATATCGAAGGCGCTAACCACTGAGCTATAAGTAAGCCATCGGTGCTTGAATTAATAGACTTGGCTGCGTGATGAAACCGACAGCACATAAATACTGGTAAACCGCTTAGATGGTTTAAGTCTGCCCAGGCAAAGTGGTACTTGTCGGACCGACCATGCAAATAACACTATTGGTTTCAATGAGTTCTGCGATGGGGATGTCATGTCATCCCACAAACTTGGATTCAACGTCTTCAAAATGACCTAAATAGTGTTGACGGGTACTTTAAACCTCAAATCAAACAAACAAATCTTAAGAATGTTGTAAATGGACCCACAAACAATGGAGTAGAACGGTTCATCCAACATAAATATGGTAAAACGGCGGTAGGGTCAGTTTACCTTAATCACATATTTCTGAGCCAACATGCAACAAGTCTACAAAAACAAATCCTACCTTGAAAATAAGTCAGCCAGCACAAACACCTATCCATATTTCTAGTCAAACATTTTATGTTGTCTTTATAGGTTTGCATTCAATCAGCGAGCACTTACCCTGAAATTGAAAGTAATCACTTAAAATATCAAACAAACTGATATATTCATATACAAGACAATTTGCTTGATATGTCAGGCGAATTGTCTAGGCGATTTATATCATCTAAACCCCACTATATCTTTTCTGTGAAAAGTAGGATTTATGGAACAATTCCAGAATTTTGTCCTGCGCAAAGCAGGAATTCCAACTTTGTTGCGCAAAATGAGAATTACTACAATTTGCATGACAATTCCGGTGTCCATGTTTATCTTGACCCCTGGATAGCTTAACCCCCGGGGGTAAAGCTACTCAGAGGTAGCTTTACCCCCGGAGGTAAGGATATCCTTGGATATCTTGACCCCCGGGAGTAAAGATATCCTGGCTGGGATATCTTTACCCCCGGGGGTAAAGCTAAACTGGCCAGGATATCTTTACCCCCACCCCAACTTTTGGATATAAAATATTTTCTTAATACCCAATTTCTTCTTATATGTAACTGATGCAAGATAGTGGACTTGATGTTTCACTTTAACATTTTTCGTTTCAATCATGACTCGGACTAAAATTTCTTACCCTTTGTAAGAAATATGACCATATTTTAGAGGCAAATGATTATTTAATACTTTCTTTTTGTATATTTTCTTATTCAAACTGATGCTTATGACAATCTGTCATAATCTTGCATTATCCCTGTGAAATGGGTGAAAGGCGGGGGTTAAGATATCCTGGCTGGGATATCTTTACCCCCGGGGGTAAAGCTAAACTGGCCAGGATATCTTTACCCCCACCCCAACTTTTGGGTATAAACTATTTCTCAATGCCCAATTTCTTCTAATATGTAAGTGAAGCAAGATAGTGGACTCGATGTTTCACTTTAACATTTTTCGTTTCAATCATGACTCGGACTAATAGAACTACCCTTAGTAAGAAATATGACCTTATTATAGAGGCAAATGATTATTTAATAACTTCTTTTGTATATTTTCTTATTCAAAATGTTGCTTATGACAATCTGTCAGCGGTTTACCAGTACTTGTGTACTGTTGGTTTTAGCTCGGTGTGGAAGCATCATGCAGCCCATCAATTTCTTCAAGCGCCAATGGGCGGGGGCCGTCTCTATATCGTTGTTGAATATAACTCCAGATACAGTTCTTTTGTCTGTTCTTTCATTGTCCTAAGTTTATGCTGAACCATACATTCATCCCATTTCCGATGAGAAACCAAAAATTGCAAACAGTGTGGGGTCAGATCAGATGCTTCAAAAAACGATGTTTGTGTGTGTGTGTGAATTCGGGTTTAACGTCGCTTTCAACAATTTTTCAGTCATATCACGACGGTGTCTGGTTGCGACAGGGAGCTCAATGCTCACGTTTATAGTGCTGCCTCACTGAAGTATCATGTCCCAGACACATTACATGATACCACACCCAGTCACATTATCCTGACACTGGATCGACCAGTACTAGCTCTACCCCGTAAATCTGAGTGCCAAACGAGGAGCAGCTAGTACCATTTTTAACGACTTTGGTATGTCGCGGCCCGGGATCGAACCCGAGACCTCCCGTTCCCCGGAGCGGACACTCTACCAACTGAGCTATCGGGGCCGGTAAAGCGATGTTTGAACAAAACCCCCACCCATAAGCAATGGTAGAATTTGTGAAAAACTGATTCATGCAAGCTATATGGTATAAGTGTGCTTGTTTTGGTTTTTCGAAATGCTGTAAGGGTGGGGGTCAAGCTACCCCAGCCAGGAGTGAAGGTATCCCGGCCGGGATATCTTAACCCCCACCCATTAGCAATGGTAGAGTCGTGAAATCCTGATTCATGCAAGCTAGCTTGTGGTAATGTTATGTCAACCATAGACCAATGGACATCAGTAGTACCTTCCATTGTTGAGAAGTGTGCTTGTCTGGGTTTTCCAAAGTCTGAATTTTGTGGGAGGGGTCACGCTATCCCAGCCGGGATATCTGCCCCTACACCAATGAGCATTGGAAACGTTGTGAAAAAAACTGATTCATGCAACTTACATGGTATAAGTGTGCTTGTTTGTTTTTTTGTTTTGTTTTTTCAAAATACTGGGAGTGTATGTGTGAAGGTATCCCAGCCGGGATATTTTGCCCCCCCCCCCCCCCCCACGGGGATGAAGGTATCCCAGCCGGGGTATCTTTACCCCCACCCATGAGCAATGGTAGAGATGTGTAATCCTGATTCATGCAAGCTAGCTTGTGGTAATTTTATGTCAACCATAGACCATTGGACATCAGTAGTACCTTCCATTGTTGAGAAGTGTGCTTGTCTGGGTTTTCCAAAGTCCGGATGTGAGGAGTGTCAGCCATTATATCTTCACCCCCACCCATGAGCAATGGTCTGTTTGTGAAAAAATTATTTATGCAAACTATATGGTATAAGTGTGCTTGTTTGTTTGTTTTGTTTTTTTTAAATGCTGGAAGGGTTTGGGTCAAGCTACCCCGGCCAGGATATTTTGTCCCCCGGGAGTGAAGGTATCCCGGCCGGGATATCTTTACCCCCACCCATGAGCAAATGGTAGAGATGTGAAATCTTGATTCGTGCAAGCTAGCTTGTGGTAGTGTCATGTCAACCATAGACCATTGTACATCAGTAGTACCTTCCATTGTTGAAAAGTGTGCTTGTCTGGGTTTTCCAAAGTCTGGTGGTGGGGTGGGGTCACACTATCCCAGCCGGGATATCTTCACCCCCACCTATGAGCAATGGTAGAAGTTGTGAAAAACTGATTCATGCAAGCTATATGGTATAAGTGTGCTTGTTTGGGTTTTTCGATATGCAGGAAGGGTGGGGGTCAAGCTATCCCAGCTGGGATATTTTGCCCCCGGGGGTGAAGGTATTCCGGCTGGGATATCTTTACCCCCACTCATTAGCAATGGTAGAGATGTGAAATCTTGATTCATGCAAGCTAGCTTGTGGAAATGTTATGTCAACCATAGACCACTGGACCTTCATTGTTGAGAAGTGTGCTTGTTTGAGTTTTCCAAAGTCTGGATTTGGGGTGGGGTCACACTATCTTCACCCCCACCTATGCACAATGGTAGAAGTTGTTAAAACTGATTCATGCACGCTTTATAGTATAAGTGTGCTTGTTTGTGTTTTTCGAATTGCTGGAAGGGTGGGGGGTCAAGCTTCCCCAGCCAGGATATTTTATACCCCCAGGGGGTGAAGGTATCCCGGCCGGGATATCTTTACCCCCACCCATGAGCAATGGTAGAGCTGTGAAATCCTGATTCATGTAAGCTAGCTTGTGGTAATGTTAATTCAACAATAGACCATTGGACATCAGTAGTACCTTCCATTGTTGAGAAGTGTGCTTGTCTGGGTTTTCCAAAGTCTTGATTTTTTGGGGGCGTGTAGGGGGTCACCCTATCCAAGCCAGGAAATCTTCACCCCCAGCCATGAGCAATGGTATAAAATGTGAAAAAATTATTCTTGCAAGCTGTATGGTTTAATTATGCGTGTTATGTTTTTTGAAATGCTGGAAGGATGGGGGTGAAGGTATCCCAGCCAGGTTATTTAACCCCCCCCCCACCCATACCCTTGCCAGGATATTTTATACCCGTCCCCCGGGGGGTGAAGGTATCCCGGTCGGGATGTCTTTACCCCCCACCCATGAGCAATGGTAGACATGTGAAATCCTGATTCATGCAAGCTAGCTTGTGGTAGTGTTATGTCAACGATAGACCATTGGACATCAGTAGTACCTTCCATTGTTGAGAAGTGTGTTTGGATTTTGGGGGAGGGGTCACGCTATCCCAGCCGGAATATCTGCACCCCACAGATGAGCAATGGTAGAAGTTGTGAAAAACTGATACATGCAACTTATATGGTACAAGTGTGCTTGTTTTGGGTTTTTCGAAATACTTGGAGTGTGGGGTCGAAGGTATCCCAGCCGGGATACTTTGCGCCCCCCGGGGGTGAAGGTATCGCAGCCGGGATATCTTTACCCCCACCCATGAGCAATGGTAGAGGTGTGAAATCCTGATTCATGCAGGCTCGCTTGTGGTAACGTAATGTCAACCATAAACCATTTGACATCAGATGTACCTTCCATTATTGAGAAATGCGCATGTCTGTGTTAAATAGTCATTTGCCTCTATAATATGGTCATATTTCTTACTAAGGGTTTTGCTGCTAGTCATAGTCATGCTTGAAACAAAAAATGTTAAAGTGAAACATTGCGTCTCTATCTTACTTCAGTTACATAATTATAAGAACAAATTTGGCATTGAGAAAATAGTTAATACAAAAAAAGTGGATGGGGGTAAAGATATCCTGGCCAGTTTAGCTTTACCCCCGGGGGGCAAGATATCCCAGCCGGGATATCTTTACCCCCGCATTGCCACCCGCCAACAATACCACCACCACTCACAACTGACAGGGATAATGCAAGATTATGAAAGATTGTCATAAGCAAGGTGTTATGCATAAGAATTTATTTTTCTGATTCCCACTTTCACCCCACTGTTGACCTAATAGTGCTATAAATATCTTGTTAATCTTCTTATATAGAAGATTCTAGAAAACTGAGTCACAGATTAATTTCATTTTTGTAAACAACATGTTTACAAGGAAAAGTACTTCAGAACCTTCCAGAAAGTTCAGGTTTGCATTATTTTTAGAAAATTACATCATCTTATTCCACAGCCCTGTGGAACATTCTAGAGAAATCTTAGGGTCTATAAAAGAGCTTGATTTTTCTCATTTAGTCAGACTTTGGGGTTTGATGTTTGGGCTTAGAAGAAAAGTTATTTCTAAATTCTGTGTTGGATTGTTAAAGGATATTACTTTTCATTTTGGACTGTGAATTCTGTGGGATCAAGGAAAATAGATTCATTCTGGATATTTAATTCAGAGCTAAGTACATTTAATTTTCTTACTTCTACAGGTTAACGGTAGCTTGTAAATAAATTTTGTTAAATTTTTCCAAAAGGCTTGTTTGCTTTTTCTTTCTGCTACGCCTGGCTAGTAACAAAGGTGCTGACTGAGAAAATAAACAAAATGAAGTTATTAAACAGTCATATGCCTCTATAATATGGTCATTTTTCTTACTAAGGGTAGTTCTATTAGTGTCATGACTGAAACAAGTTTCAAGTTTCAAGCTTATTCAGAAACACCAGGCCAACGGGCCCATCTGTTCTACAGCATATAAATAATACATACAATAGATGTGACATCAGCGGACTGATGTAAGCTACAAATACAAACTAGATCTGCAGTCGATGGTAAACCATCGCAAATACCCGCTTTTTGTATTAATAACACTAATGACTATGTATTAGCTAGCCAAAACTACATGTAAGTTAAAAAAAAGTTGCAAAGAACATTCTAACTGATAAGCAAAGTTTCAGAAGTGTAACTCTTATAGTTTAGAAGATATGGCAAAGTCATACTTTTTGACCTTTGACCTTGGGGTTATGTTGAATCCACCTAAAGTATCCCAATTTATTCTATATTCCAACAGCCATCCAATAACGAAGTTTCAGAAGTGTAACTCCAATAGTTTAGAAGATATGGCAAAGTCATACTTTTTGACCTTTGACCTTGGGGTCGAGGTCATGCAAAAAGTAGCCCAACATATTCTATATTCCAAGGGCCATCCAATAAGCAAAGTTTCAGAAGTGTAACTCGAATAGTTTAGGAGATATGGCAAATCATAATTTTTTACCTTTGACCTTGGGGTCATGTTGAGGTCAAGGTCACATCGAAAGTATCCAAATTTATTCTATATTCCAAGGGCCATCCAATAACCAAAGTTTCAGAAGTGTAACTCTAATAGTTTAGAAGATATGGCAAAATCATACTTTTTGACCTTTGACCTTGGGGTCAAGGTCACACCAAAAGTAACCTGACATATTCTATATTCCAAGGACCATCCAATAAGCAAAGTTTCAGAAGTGTAACTCCAATAGTTTAGGAAATATGGCAAATCATAATTTTTTACCTTTGACCTTGGGGTCATGTTGAGGTCAAGGTCACAAAAAAGTTGCCCACTGCCATCTACATTCCATGTACTATCCACATGCAAAGTTTCAAAAGTGTAACTTCAGTGGTTGCAGAGGAGATCCAATCACAAGAAACGTGACGGACGGACAGACAGACGGACAGACGGACAGACAGACGGACTGACGCCGGATCGAACTGTGGTACGAAAACAATATACCCGATTTTTCTTCGAAAAAGCGGGTATAAATACATAATTATTTGTTATTACACATAACACAGTACAATAATTATTGTAACTGAATAATGGATATGTAAATCATAAAAATGACCTTGGAGAAGGTACATATTTAAGAATGAAGGATCATGTAAAGACATATTGTTCCCTAGATTTAAAGGCCTTAAAGACATAAAGTGATAATTTTCTTATTAGATGTTTAGAATCGAAGCAAACAATTCAATTAATTTATACATATTGGGTCTTGACGGAAAATATCTAGGTATGAGCGAGTTTCTTAAGTCAATATATCTTGTACATTCGAGTATAAAATCAAATTCATCCTCTAATTTTCCACAAGTTGAACAAAGTCTATTTTCAAAAGGAATAGCGTTTGGTTTGGCCCACCTCCCAACTTCAACCTCTAACCTATGTGACGAAAGCCTTAATCTCGTAAGGGCAAATCGAAATTTTTCTGTGGTTATATTGTCTAAGTAATTTTTATAACCAAAAATATTAAAGTTTCTATAAAATAAAGCACTGGAAGATCCGTTAAGTCTAGCATTCCAGTTCTGGATGAATGTATCTTTGAGTCGTTGTTTAACAGCGCATAAAAATAACAAAAATGTTTAAGTTAAACATCGAGTCCACTATCTTGCTTCAGTTTCATATATAAAAAAAACAAATTGGGCATTAACAAAATAGTTTATACCCAAAGGTGGGGATGGGGGCAAAGATATACTGGCCAGTTTAGCTTTACCCCCGGGGGGCAAGATATCCCAGCCACTCACAAATGACAGGGACAATGCAAGATTATCAGTCTACTATCTTACTTCAGTTACATATAAGAAGAAACTGGGCATTAAGAAAATAGTTTATACCCAAAAGTTGGGGTGGGGGTAAAGATATCCTGGCCAGTTTAGCTTTACCCCCGGGGGTAAAGATATCCCAGCAGGGATATCTTTACCCCCGGGGGTCAAGATATCCAGGGTGGGGGTGAAGATATCCCGGGATATCTTTACCCCCGGGGGTAAAGCTACCCAGGGGGTAAAGATAAACTGTTGCCGATGCGCAAAAGTGAGAATCGGAACAAAGTTCGAATAATTTATTTTTTATGTTTTTAATTTGTAATTTATTGCTATTATGAATCATATTATTAAATTATTAATTATAAATTCTTAAGAAGTTCAGAAAATAATCATATAGTTTGAAAACAGAATAAATTCATGTATTTTGAGATCATATTTCGTGTAAAGATATCTGGAAGTAATAGATTTTTGTTGGATTTAGGGTTTAACGTCCCCTTTACGAGAACACACTTATATAATTTTGAGCCCTCATACCCCACTTTTATATAGTAAAACTGGGGTTAAAGGGGGTATACATTATTTTTCTTATTTCTGCTCAAAAACATAGATTGTGGGTACTCGATAGAACCGCCTCGTCGAAGCGGTTCTATCGAGTCCCCGCAATCTGTGTTTTCAGCAGAAATAAGAAAAATATTACAATTTTTCTTCTTAAAATTTCTAACTTTCTGCCAAAAAATTAGCAATATATTTGTATAGGCATGTTTTCGTAATGCCCGTCAACACTGTATAATCTGTACCGTTTTAGAGCAATAATTCAAATCGTTTTTGAGATAGTTTGCTTACTACAAGTTTAAAACGCCCAAAGTTTCAAAGGACAATAACTCAAGAAAAAAAATCAGATGTTTTTTTGAAAGTTAATCATTCATCTTCTCATCATACCAAATCAGTATGTAAAGTTTCAGCGCAATAGCTCTAATGGTTTTTTAGGTATCTTGCTTACAAGACTTAATACGAGTAGCATTTCTGTTTTGCAAAGGGGCATAACACGGGCCTCCGTGGCCTAGTAAATAAGAGCACTGACTCTTAATCACCAGGTCTCTCACCGCTGTGGGTTCGAGCCTCGCTCGGGTCACATATGAGACGCCAAGTACTGCAACGGAAGGTCAGATTGTTTTTCTCCGGGTAATCCGGTTTTCGCACACCTCTGATTTACGATCGGCTCGATATGAGTGAAATAATCTTGAAATGGCCGTAAAACCAAAATCAAAAAAGAAAAAAAAAAGAAATAAAAAAGGGGGCATAACTCCAGAAAGGGGCATAATTTTGATGCAAAAACACGGGTCACATCACGAAAACACGCCTATACAAATACTTTGTAACCTTTATCGCCGAAAAAAAAAAAAATAAGATGAAAAATTTTGATATATTTCTTATTTCTGCTCAAAATATAGATTGTGGGTACTCGTTAGCACCGCCTCGGTGAGGTGGTTCTAACGAGTACCCACGATCTATATTTAAGAGCAGAAATAAGAAAAATATGGTATACCCCCTAAACCCCAGTTTTACTATATAAAAGTGGGGTTCAAGGGGTAAAAACTTATATAGGCGTGTTTTCGTAATAATTATTGGAATCCATATATGAAATTTCAAAAACCTAGCATGCACGGTTTAAAAGTGCTGTAAAGATTCAGGGCAATAGCTCAAGTCATTTTAGATATCTTGCTTACAAGCTTAAAATGTCCAAAATTTCAAACGGTCCATAAGTCAAGAACAAAAATCTGATTTTTATTTCAAAAGTTGATCAGTTCATTTTCTCAGCATCCCAAATCAGTCTGTAAAGTTTCTGGGCAATAGCTTAAAACGTGTTTGAGATATCTTGCTAACAAGCGTAAAACGCCAAAAGTTTCAAAGGGCCGTAACTAAGTAAAACTATTCAGATTTTATTTAAGAAATAGATCAGCTCTAGCTGTGATTTGTTGAGTAATAAATCAAAGTTTGGAGGTCAGTTGTAAAGTAGACAAATCACGCGCGCGTAGCGCGCGTGATTTGTCTAACAAACTGTGATTTATTACTCAACAAATCACAGACTGGAGATGATCTATTTCGATGATAACACGCTGAAAATCGGCAATAATGTTGTTGTTTCCTTCCAATTTTCACAACTTTTCGCCATTGTTAGAAGAAGTCACGCTAAAATCATAGACTGAAACATAAACATTTATATTCTTTTTCTAACGTTTATGATGCGAGAAAATGACGTTACACCGTCTAACGTCAAGTAAATCGACTAGTGACGTCATAAATTTGCAGTTTTTAATGACGTCACACGTCACGCTCTTCCGAGCTGTGATTTGTTGCAGAATAAAACAGTTATTTTGCATTGCCTATATAGGCACGCTGTGTTAGAATTAAAAATTAATCATTTCCTCAATTCAGCCCAATAACTCTAATGGTTTTTGAGATGTCTTGCTAACAAGATTTCATGGCATTTTTGCCAGTGAGCATAACTCCAAAAAGGGGCATAATCCTAATGAGTAAAAAACACGGGTCAATTATTTTTTCATAATGAACCCATATATGAAATTTAAACAAGAGGACGAAGATGGTCCTGTATCGCTCACCTGAGCTAACAGATTCAAAGTTTCAGGAAGTGGCAACCTTTACTGAAGGATTTATGGGAGGACAAGGTGATGACAGGGTAAGCATTTTCTGCAAATCAAGTAGAATGTAACTATGATAAGTAGGCTGACCTCACCGGTTTTCAAACTCATTCAAGCCTTTATTCCTGACTTACTAAGAAGATCCGATATAAACTGAAGGGGCTATGGTGATGACAAGTTCAAAAAATAAGCAATTAACTGCTGCAATCAAAGGGATGATACTCTGTGATAAATAGGCAAACCTCACGAGTTTTCAAACTCCTCCGAGCTTTTCTGTCTGACTTACTTGTTTGTTAGTTTCATGAAGCTCCGATCAAAACTGAAGGGGCAGCAATGATGACAAGGTCGAAAATAGGCACTTTCACCAATTAAATTTAAGGCACGTAACTCTGTGACAAATGTGCCGACTTGGCCGGTATTCGAACTCATCCGAGGTTTTATTCCCAGTCACCTTATAAATACGTTCAGAAAGATTCGATCAAAACTGAAGGGGCTACGGTGATAAAAAGGTCAAAACTTGGCATTTTCAGCAATCAAAGGGATGTTACTCTCTGATAAATGGGCCGACATGGCCGGTGTACGAAATCATCCGAGGTTTTATCACCAGCCACCTTACATATAAGTTTCAGAAAGATCCGATCAAAACTGAAGGGGCTACGGTGATGACAAGGTCAAAAATCGGCATTTTCAGCAATCAAATGGACGTAACTCTATGATGAATGGGCCACCTTGGCCGGTATTCAAACTCATCCGAGGTTTTATCCCCAACCACTTCCATATAAGTTTCAGAAAGATCCGATTAAAACTGAAAGGGCTACGGTGATGGCAAGGTCAAAAATCGGCATTTTCAGCAATCAAAGGGACGTTACTCTATGATAAATTGGCCGACTTGGCTGGTTTTCGAACTCACCCGGGATTTTATCCACAGCCACCTTACATATAAGTTTCAGAAAGAACCGATCGAAACTGAAAGGGCTACGGTGATGACAAGGTCAATAATCGGCATTTTGCAGCGATCAAAGGGACGTTACAGTATGATACATGGGCCGACTTGGCCGGTTTTCGAACTCATCCGAGATTTTATCCCCAGCCACCATACATATAAGTTTCAGAAAGATCCGATCAAACTGAAGGGGCTACGGTGATGACAAGCATTTTCACATTGTAAGTCTATGGGACCGTGTGATTTCGAAAAAAAGCTTATGTTATCAATGCCCCACCAGCGGCATGCTACAGATGAGAAATGATTGAGATCAGCCTGCAGGCTACAGAGATGTAGCTGCTCAAAAGTGTGGACGGACGACAGACGGACGACGGACGGACGACCCACTATACTATAAGCTCCCCTGGAGCCTTCGGCCCAGGTGAGCTAAAAATCGGCATTTTTCAGCAATCAAAGGGACGAAACTATATGATGATTGGACCGACTTGGCCGGTTTTCGAACTCATCCGAGGTTTTATCCCCAGCCACCTTACATGTAAGTTTCCGAAAGATCCGATCAAAACTGAAGGCGCTACAGTGATGATAAGCATTATCCCATATATATAGTAAGTCTATGGGACATTGTGGTTGCCATAGGAACCAAAGTTTTAGAGCAATTTCGAAAACAAAAAGTTGAAGTCATCAATGCCCCACCAGAGGCATGCTACAGATGAGAAATGATTGAGATCAGCCTGCAGGATACAGATATATCTGCTCAAAAGTGTGGACGGGCGACGGACGGACGAACGACGGACGGACCCACTATACTATAAGCTCCCCTAGAGCCTTCTGTCCAGGTGAGCTAAAAACCTAGCATGCACGATTTAAAGTTATGCTATATAGTAAAAAAAAAACGGGACGGACGGAAGATATGGACTGACGGACAGACGGACGAAGATGGCAAATGCAATATGGCAAAAAAAATGTGATAATTTTCTTATTACTGCTCAAAATATAGATTGTGAGCACTCGTTAGAACCGACTCATCGAGGCTGTTCTAACGAGTACCCTCAATATGTCGCTATACTGAAGGTCATTTCCTGTATTCAGTAGATATTTCCAAAGATCATATGGGCCCCGTCAAGCGATTTTGGTACTTATCGCCTATGCGAGCAGTGTATCAAGAGAACCCTTCAGACAGAAAGCCATATCCCTGGCCCCTCTGAATGGCTGGGCATGCGCAGTTAAAATTTGTCATGACGGAATGCTCGAAGACACAAATTCGCTTGGCGGGGCTCATATATACTGATCGTCATGTTTCCCCGTATGTTAATTGTTTGTTTGTTTGATTTGAGATTTAACGTCCTCGTCAACACTATAAAGGTCATTTTGGAGACGCTGCTTCCAATTTTGTGGCACTTTTACCCGAAAATGAGATGAAATGACATCTCAAGCCCTGTCGCCCAATGAAACCAAGCGGGTTTATAACAAGAGGCCCAAGAGGGCCTGTCGCTCCACCGGCCAACTTCAGACAATTGTCATATTTATTACATTAACCAATTGTATACTAGTGAACTCTTCTATTGCTATATGTTGGACCAGTCCATTTGTCATATAAGGGTGTCAGGCCATTTTTTTCTATTTTTGATGGAAAATTCAGTTAGCAAATAGTGCAGGCCCTGATCAGACACGGTGTAATGTGGGTTCTGATCTGGGCCAGCACTGTTTGCCAAGGTACCCATTTAGGGTTTTCCCGCATGCAATGGGTAAAAAAAACAAGTGATCCACCCAAGGAATGTCCAGTCTATATTTTTGGACCCCTGAGCCATGGTTGGCAGGATTTATGTGAGTGACCATTTGGCATTGTTCCGTTCTAAATATCTAAAGCTCTGGGCCTTATGGCTTCAATGAAGAAGACTTTTTTTTAGTTTTTCCTATTATAAGTCTATGGGAACTAATAAGCCTCTGGGCATGGCCATTTTTTTACCCCCGGGGCATTGTTGGCAGGATTTATTTGAGTGACCACTTGACGTTGTTGCATACTAAATATCTAAGCTCTGGGCACTGATGGTTTCAGAGAAGAAGATTTTTGTCAGTTTTCCCAGTATAAGTCTATGGGAGCTTATGGGCCTCAGGGTGTGGCCAATTTGGACCCCAGGGGCAAGGTTGGCAGGATTTATGCAGCTGAATACTTCAAGTTGCTTCATAGTAAGCTATTGGCCTTATGGTTTGAGAGGAGAAAAGTTTCAAGATTTTTTCATTATTAGTCTATGGGAGCTACTAAGCACCGGGGCATTGCCAATTTGCCTCCAGAGGCATAGTTCGCAGGACTTAGTAGGTGACCACATAACTTTGCTACATACTTAATGTCATAGCTTTCAGAGAAGAAGTTTTTCCCTTTATTGATCTATGGAAGCTAATGAGCCAAAGGTGGTGGCAATGGCGGCCATGTTTTTGTCTGATCAAAATTTCTTCAATGAATCTGACAATGGTCCACACAAGGAACATTCATAAAAATTAAGAACGAAATCCATTTAGCGGTTTTGGAGGAGAAGATTAAAAAAAAGACCCCTTTATAAGTCTATGGAAGCTAATTAGCCAATGGGCGTGTCCATGGCGGCCATGTTTTTTGTCTGATCAAAATTGCTTCAAGGAATCTGACAGAGATCCACCCAAGGAACATTCATGCAAAGTAAGAATGAAATCCATTAAGTTGAGCGGTTTTGGAGAAGGTTATTTAAACTTTTCCCCTTATAAGTCTTTGAAAGCTAATGAGCCAAGGGGCATGGCCATGGCAGCCATGTGGGGCATGGCCATGGTGGCCATGTTTTTTGTCTGATCCGAATTTCTTCAAGGAATCTGACAGAGGTCCACCCAAGGAACATTCATGCAAAATAAGAATAAAATCCATTGAGCGGTTTTGGAGGAGAAGATTTTTAAATATTTTTTGGGGGTTTCGATGCCATTTTGTTCTGCATGTAACACAATTCTTTGAAGGAATTTAGAAGAGGACTATGTGAGAAACATTCCTGTGAAGTTTGGTTACAATCGACCAAGTAGTTAAGGAGATGTTTAAAGAAAAAAGTCAACGCACGGATGCACGACGGCACGGACGCACAGCGGATACAGGTCCATAACATAAGACCCGCGTGTCTTCGGCCAGTGGAGCTAAAAAATGAACAGGCTCGTTTGTGTTTATTTATTTATGTTTTGATTTATTTATTTATTTATTCCTTTCCTCCGTCGAATTCGGTATGTCTCCCTTTTCAACTAAGCCATTTTAACCCTCAGGGATCTGGAGAACTGTTGACACTGTAGTATAATTAGGTCTAATAAATCAATCTCCCTCAGTATTTTGAATTTACTTTGAAACATAAAGTCGTATAAATAGTTTGCTAAGATTGAGTTGAAAACATCAGTTCTATCACGAGTGTGATGGGCAAGTGAAATTTCTGATGTTTTGAATATGTAGAATGATAATTTGTAGGTGGACCTCTATAGATATGTGATAGGCAGCAAAATCGGAGGAGATTAATTCAGATACAGGAAGGTACATTTACATAAATAAATATATGAATAAATAAATAAACAAGAACTTTTGAAGAAGAGAAGACTTTTTTTAACATTACACTATGTGTTATATAGTGAAAATAAACCCCGCCCACGGCAGCCATGTTTTTTGTCGGATCAAAATTTCTTCAAGGAATCTGACAGAGCTCCACCCAAGGAACATGCATGCCAAATAACTATGAAATACAACAAGAACTTTTGCAGAAGAAGATATTTTCAGCATTACACTAGATGTTATATAGTGAAAATAAGCCTCGCCCATGGTGGCCATGTTTTTTGTAAGATCAAATTTTTTTCAAGGAATCTGACAACGGTCCACCCAAGGAACATTCATGCCAAATAACAATGAAATCCCACAAGTTCTTTTGCAGAAGAAGATTTTTTAGCATTACATTATATGTTAAATAGTGTAAATAAGCCCCGCCCATGGCGGCCATGTTTTTGTCGGATCAAAATTTCTTCAAGGAATCTAAAAGAGGTCCACCAAAGGAACATTCATGCAAAATAAAAATGAAATCCAACAGGTGGTTTTTGAGGAGAAGATTTTTAAAGATTTTTATTTTTTTGTGTGGTTTTGTTGCCATGGCAACCAGAGTTCAGGGTGTAACAAAATTCTTTGAAGGAATTTGGAAGAGGACTAAGTAAGGAACATTCCTGTGAAGGTTGGTTACAATTGGCCCAGGAGTTTAGGAGGAGAAGATGTTTTAGCATTACACTATATGTTAAATAGGGAAAATAAGCCCCGCCCATGGCGGCCATGTTTTTTGTCGGATCAAAATTTCTTCAAGTAATCTGAAAGAGGTCCGCCCAAGGAACATTCATGCAAAATTTAAAATGAAATCCAACAGGTGGTTTTGGAGAAGAAGACTTTTAAAGATTTTTAATGTTTTGATTTTTTGTGGTTTTGTTGCCATGGTAACCAGAGTTCTGGGTGTAATAAAATTCTTTGAACGAGTTTAGAAGAAGACTAAGTAAGGAACATTCCTGTGAAGTTTGGTTACAATTGGCCCAGTAGTTTAGGAGGAGGAGATGTTTTAGCATTACACTATATGTTAAATAGGGAAAATAAGTCCCGCCCATGGCGGCCATGTTTTTTGTCGGATCAAAATTTCTTCAAGAAATCTGAAAGAGGTCCACCCAAGGAACATTCATGCAAAATAAAAATGAAATCTAACAGGTGGTTTTGGAGGAGAAGATTTTTAAAGATTTTTAATTTTTTGTGGTGTTTTGTTGCCATGGCAACCAGAGTTCTGGGTGTAACAAAATTCTTTGAAGAAATTTGGAAGAGGACTAAGTAAGGAACATTCCTGTGAAGTTTGGTTTCAATTGGCCCAATAGTTTAGGAGGAGAAGATGTTTTAGCATTACACTATATGTAAAATAGGGAAAATAAGCCCCGCCCATGGCGGCCATGTTTTTTGTCGGATCAAAATTTCTTCAAGGAATCTGAAAGAGGTCCACCCAAGGAACAATCAAATAAAAATGAAATCCAACGGGTGGTTTTGGAGGAGAAGATTTTTAAAGATTGTTAATTGTTTGTGGTTTTGTTGTCATGGTAACCAGAGTTCTGGGTGTAATAAAATTCTTTGAAGGAGTTTAGAAGAGGACTATGTAAGGAACATTCCTGTGAAGTTTGGTTACAATTGGCCCAGTAGTTTAGGAGGAGAAGATGTTTAAAGAAACAAGAGGGCCCAATGGCCCTATATCGCTCACCTGTGTACCAGAAAATCATTAGTGTAGGAGACCACTTGACATTGCTACATACTAAATATCTAAGCTCAGGCAAAGCTGTGTCCATGCTTATAAACCCTATTGGTTTCATTGGGCGACAAGGCTTGAGATGTAATTTCATCTCACTGTCGGGTAAAAGTCCCACAAAATTGGAAGAAACATCTCCAAAATGACCTATACAGTGTTGACAGGGATGAAAACCTCAAATCAAACAAAATCTGTGCCTTATTGTTTTGGAAAAGAAGTCTTTTTTTTTAAGTTTTTTTTTTTCCAGTATAAGTCAATACAAGCTAATGAGCCCTGGGGCTTTGCCAATTTTGACCCAAAGGGCATGGTTGGCAGGATTTATGTAGGGGACCATTTTGTGTTGCTATATACTAAATATCTAAGGTCTGTATTTTATGGTTTCAAAGAAGATGTTTGAAGTTTTTTTTTTTCCATTATAAGTTTGTTGGAGTTAAGGGGCCACAGAATTTGGCCAATTTGGACTAAATATCTAAGTTCTGTGCTTGACAGTTTCTGAGAAGGTTTTTAAGCTTTCTTCCATTATGAGTCTATGAGAGCTAAGGGGCACCGGGGCGTGGCCCGTTTGGACCCCAGGGGCATGATAAGCAGGAAATATGTAGGTGATCACTTGCCGTTGCTACATGCTAAATATCTAAGCTCTGGGCCCTATGGTTTCAGAGAAGAAGATTTTTTAGGCTTTCTTCCATTATGAGTCTATGGGAGCTAAGGGGGTCCCATGGTGTGGCCCATTTGGACCCCAGGGGCATGATTGGCAGGATTTATGTAGGTGACCACTTGTCATTGCCACATGCTAAATATCTTAGCTCTGGGCCCTGTGGTTTCAGGGAAGAAGATTTTTGAAGCTTTTTTTTTTCCATTATGAGTCTAAAGGAGATAAGGGGCCCCGGGGCGTGGCCCATTTGGACCCCAGGGGCATGCTTGGCAGGATTTATGTAGGTGACCACTTGCCATTGCTACATGCTAATTATCTAAGCTCTGGGCCCTGTGGTTTCAGAGAAAAAGATTTTTGAAGCTTTTTTCCATTATGAGTCTAAAGGAGCTAAGGGGCCCCGGGGCGTGGCTCGTTTGGACCACAGGGGCATGATTGGCAGGAATTATGTAGGTGACCACTTGCTGTTGCTACATGCTAAATATCTAAGCTCTGGGCCCTGTGGTTTCAGAGAAGAAGATTTTTGAAGCTTTTTTCTATTATGAGTCAATGGGAGCTTAGGGGCCCCAGGGCGTGGGCAATTTGGACCACAGGGGCATGGTTGGCAGGAATTATGTAGGTGACCACTTGCTGCTGCTACATGCTAATTACCTAAGCTCTGGGCCCTGCGGTTTCAGAGGAGAAGATTTTTTAAGCTTTTTTTCCATTTTGAGTCGAAAGGAGCTAAGGGACCCCGGGGCGTGGCCCATTTGGAACCCAGGGGCATGATTGGCAGGAATTATGTAGGTGACCACTTGCCGTTGCTACATGCTAAATATCTAAGCTCTGGGCCCTGTGGTTTCAGAGAAGAAGATTTTTGAAGCTTTTTTCCATTATAGGAGCTAAGGGGCGCCAGGGCATGGCCTGTTTGAACCCCGGAGCATGATTGGCAGGAATTATGTAGGTGACCACTTGCCGTTGCTACATGCTAAATTTCTAAGCTCTGGGCTCTGTGGTTTCAGAGATGAAGATTTTTGAAGCTTTTTTTTCCATTATTAGTCTATGGGAGCTAAGGGGCCCCGGGGCGTGGCCCATTTGGACCCCCAGGGGCATGATTGGCAGGAATTATGTAGGTGACCACTCGCCGTTGCTACATGCTAAATTTCTAAGCTCTGGGCCCTGTGGTTTCAGAGAAAAAGATTTTTGAAGCTTTTTTTTCCATTATGAGTATATAGGAGCTAAGGGGCCCCGGGGTGTGGCCAATCTGGACCCCAGGGGCATTATTGGCAGGAATTATATAGGTTACCACTTGCCATTGCTACATGCTTAATATCTAAGCTCTGGGCCCTGTGGTTTCAGAGAAGAAGAATTTTTAAGCTTTTTTCCATTATGAGTCTATGGGAGCTAATGGGCCCCGGGGCGTGGTCCATTTGGAACCCAGGGGCATGATTGGCAGGAATTATGTAGGTGACCACTCACCATTCCTTCATGCTAAATATCTAAGCTCTGGGCCCTGTGGTTTCAGAGAAGATTTTTGAAGCTTTTTTCCATTATCAGTCTATAGGAGCGAAGGGGCCCGGGGCGTGGTCCGTTTGGACCCCAGGGGCATGATTGGCAGGAATTTTGTAGGTGACCACTTACCATTACTACATGCTAAATATATAAGCTCTGGTCCCTGTGGTTTCAGAGAAGAAGATTTTTGAAGCCTTTTTTCATTATGAGTCTATGGGAGCGAAGGGGCCCCGGGGCGTGGCCCATTTGGAACCCAGGGGCATGATTGGCAGGAATTATGTAGGTGACTACCTGCCATTGCTACATGCTAAATATATAAGCTCTGGGCCCTGTGGTTTCAGAGAATAAGATTTTTGAAGCTTTTTTCCATTATGAGTCTATGGGAGCGAAGGGGCCCCGGGGCGTGGCCCTTTTTGAACCCAGGGGCATGATTGGCAGGAATTATGTAGGTGACCACTTACCATTGCTTCATGCTAAATATCTAAGCTCTGGGCCCTGTGGTTTCAGAGAAGAAGATTTTTGAAGCTTTTTTTTCCATTATGAGTCTATGGGAGCGAAGGGGCCCCGGTGCGTGGCCCTTTTTGAACCCAGTGGCATGATTGGCAGGAATTATGTAGGTGACCACTTGCCATTGCTACATGCTAAATATCTAAGCTCTGGGCCCTGTGGTTTCAGAGATGAAGATTTTTGAAGCTTTTTTCTCCATTATGAGTCTATGGGAGCGAAGGGGCCCTAGGGCGTGGCCCATTTGGCACCCAGGGGCATGATTGGCAGGAATTATGTAGTTGACCACTTGCCCTTGCTACGTGCTAAATATCTAAGCTCGGGGCCCTGTGGTTTCAGAGAAGAAGATTTTTAATTTTTTTCCCTTTATAAGTCTATGGGACTTTAACCCTCAAATCAAACAAACAAATCACCACTGTAAAGGTCATTTTGGAGTCGTTGCTTCCAATTTTGTGGGACTTATACCCGTCATTGAGATGAAATAACATCGCAAACCCTGTCGCCCAATGAAACCAATAGGGTTTATAAGCACGGACGAACCGACTAGCACCGCTTTGCCTGGGCAGGCTTAGATCTTCTAAGCGGTTTACAGTATCCATGTGCGGTCGGTTTCAACTTTGCATGGAAGCATCTATCTATCTATCTTCTGATACTGCGTCGGTCACATTTGACCATTACCGCAGGTGTATATTACATACACTCCAGGTTTTGCAGGATGAAAGCCTACACAGTAATCATGTAATTACGGTAGGGTTCTTTAACCTGCACAGGGGATGGTTCTCCTTTTTCTGCCCGTGCAGTCTTATCTATTTCTTCAAGCCCCGATGGGCGGGGGCCGTGTCCTTGTGTATACTGATCGTTATGTTTCCCCATCCGTCGCTATATTTTCCGCTTGTTTGAAATCTTGTTGAGAATAACGATAAATTTTGCATATGTAGATTTATATTTGAAATACTTCAAAAGAAATATTAGGCCCCCGCCCATACGGGCTTGAAGAAATATATGGGCTGCATGATGCTTCCACGCAGGGCTGAATCCGGCCCGCACACTAGTACTGGTAAACCGCTTAGTGGATCTAAGCCTGTCCAGGAACCGCGGTGCGATAAACTAATAAACTAATAATGCTAATAAACCCTATTGGTTTCATTGGGCGACAGGGATTGAGATATCATTTCATCTCAGTGTCGGGTAAAAGTCCCACAAAATTGGAAGTTACGTCTCCAAAATAACCTTTACATTGTTGACGGGGACGTTAAACCTCAAATCAAACAAACAAATCAAAAGAAATATCAAACCCCTTTTTCTTTTTATAGTTGCCAAAGAATACCCTTCCAGACACTTCCAGGGGATATCCCTCCCCCATGTAATATACAAACCTTTTCTTGGATCGTCCTTGTACATACGGATCGTTATGTCTTCCCGCCCGTCGGTATACTTTGTTTTGTTTGATTTGAGGTTTAATGTCCCCTTCAACGTTGTAAAGGTCATTTCTGGGACGTTGCTTCCAATTTTGTGGGACTTTTACCAGACATTGAGATGAAATTACATCTCAAACCCTGCCGCCCAATGAAACCAATAGGGTTTATAAGCAGGGACGCGCCGACTCGCACCCCTTTGCCTGGGCAGGTTTAGATCCTCTAAGCATTTACCAGTACTCGTGTACAAGTCGGTTTCAGCTCTGCGTGGAAGCATCATGCAGCCCATATATTTCTTCAAGCCCCGATGGGCGGTGGCCATCGTCGGTATACTAATCATCATATTTCCCAGTCTTGGAAATCTTGTTCAAAATGATGATACATTTAGCATTTGTATCTTTGAATTACCCCAAATGAAAAACCAAGTCCATTTCTCTCTTTTTTTCTGTACCAAAGAAAACCCATTGCAGACACTTCCAGGTAATACCCTGTCCCATGGAATTCACCATATTTGCATTGTTTGTTGGCTCCCAGCTTGAACATTGTCAATATTGGAAAAAACAGGTAACCAGACCCCCCCTGACCTTGAAAGGTCAGGGGGGTCTGGTTACCTGTTTTCCAACACTTATAACCTTCAGACTAGTAACCAGCAGATAATGCAAATAAGGTGCAAAAACCAAAAAAAAAGTTTTTTGGATCGTCCTTGTATAAACTGATCGTCATGTTTCCCCGTGTTTGTAAACATCATTAAAATGAATTAAAAATGCGATACATGTGTAAGAAATACCAAAAAGAAGAATTATAATGTCCGGAACAAAGCATTTTAACACTGTTGCCCCGGTATTGTTATTTTAAAACTTTCCCTCGTCAAGCGTCTGAGTGACACAGATCAGATGTCAAGATATGAGATGCCTTATATTTGACCTGAGGTTTTGTTTACTTTTTATTTAAACCACCCCCGCCCAAATATATGGGCTGCATGATGCTTCAACACAAAGCTGAATCCGATACTGGTCAGCTGGCAAACTGCTTTGAGGATCTAAGCCTGCCCAGCAAAGCCGCGCACACGAGTTGGACCGTCCATGCTTATAAACCCTATTGGTTTCATTTGGCGACAGGGCTTGAGATGTCACTTCATCCCTATGACGGGTGAAAGTCCCACAAAATTGGGAGCAACGTCTCAAAAATGACCTTTACAGTGTTGAGGGGGACGTTAAACCTCAAATCAAACAAACACCCCGTACGGGGAAGAACGACCATATAGCCCATGTTCGGACACCAAAAGTTCATCACAACTTTCGGGGATCGAACCGGTGCCTCTAGCATCAGAGGAGTGCACAAACAACTGCCAGACAAACATGATAAAAACAATTTAGTCAACTTACAAATACACATATCCTCCCCCATCTATCAAAATATCTTCTGTCTTCTACATAGACGATAATTACGCTTTGTGCATTTCGTTCTTTCTATACTGCGCACACAGACTGAATCTTGACTGACCATTGAAAAATACATGAATAAGATACATGTGTCACAAAAAAATCATGCAACCAACGACCAATGGGATAAAAAGATCAATCAACAGTTCAATCGCCTAGTGGTGAACTTCTCTCACTGCAATTTAAGGCGAATGGATACACACACACAACAGGGGGTAACTCTAACATAAATGTTACAAGTAACTGTTCCTAAAGGTACGGAACCCGGGAAGTACGGAACCCGGGAAGGGACATGATTTTTTATTTTCATTATGTTGTGCGAACAAGATAATATCTTGAGCGGACAAGATATTATCTTGTTCGGACAACATATTATCTTGTGCGGACAAGATATTATCTTGTGCGGACAAGATATTATCTTGTTCGGACAACATATTATCTTGTGCGAACAAGATAATATCTTGTCCGCACAAGATAATATCTTGTCCGCACAACATATTATCTTGTTTGCACAACATAGATCTTGGGAAGTTGTGCGAACAAGATATTATCTTGTGTGGACAAGATATTATCTTGTTCGGACAACATATTATCTTGTGCGCACAAGATATTATCTTGTGCAGACAAGATAATATCTTGTCCGCACAAGATAATAAGTTGTGCGAACAAGATAATATCTTGTCTGCACAAGATCTATGTTGTGCAGACAAGATATTATCTTGTGCGGACAAGATAATATCTTGTTCGCACAACTTAATATCTTGTGCGGACAAGATAATATCTTGTTTGCACAAGATAATATGTTGTCCGCACAAGATAATATCTTGTCCGCACAAGATATTATCTTGTGCGCATAACTTATAAAATAAAAAAAAATTATGTCCCTTCCCGGGTTCCGTAGGGAAGGGACATGATTTTTTTTATTTTATAAGTTGTGAGCACAAGATAATATCTTGTGCGGACAAGATATTATCTTGTTCGGACAACATATTATCTTGTGCGCACAAGATATTATCTTGTGCAGACAAGATATTATCTTGTCCGCACAAGATATTAAGTTGTGCGAACAAGATTTATCTTGTCCGCACAAGATAATATCTTGTCTGCACAACATAGATCTTGTGCAAACAAGATATTATCTTGTTCGCACAACTTATTATCTTGTGCGCACAAGATATTATCTTGTCCGCACAAGATAATATCTTGTGCGCACAAGATAATATGTTGTCCGAACAAGATAATATCTTGTCCGCACAAGATAATATCTTGTTCGCACAACTTCCCGAGATCTATGTTGTGCAAACAAGATAATATGTTGTGCGGACAAGATATTATCTTGTGCGGACAAGATATTATCTTGTTCGCACAAGATAATATGTTGTGCGAACAAGATAATATCTTGTCCGCACAAGATAATATCTTGTCCGCACAAGATAATATGTTGTCCGAACAAGATAATATCTTGTCCGCTCAAGATATTATCTTGTTCGCACAACATAATAAAAATAAAAAATCATGTCCCTTCCCGGGTTCCGTATAAAGGCGGGTTTTGTTTGTTTGATTTGAGGTTTAACGTCCCCGTCAACACTGTAAAGGTTATTTTGGAGACGTTGCTTCCAATTTTGTGGGACTTTTACCCGACATTGAGATGAAATGAAATCTCAAGCCCTGTCGCCCAATGAAACCGATAGGGTTTATTCGCATGGACGGTACGCCTCGCACCGCGGTTCCTGGACAGGCTTAGATCCTCTAAGCGGTTTACCAGTACTAGTGTGGGGACCGGATTCAGCTCTGCGTGGAAGCATCATGCAGCCCATATATTTCTTCAAGCCCCGATGGGCGGGGGCCGATCCTAAAATTGATAGATTTTCTTTTAAAACAAGACACGTGAACAAATCCATATAACGAATAGCCTTGTAAACATTGTAAACCACACTTTATCCACCCACGTCCAGTGGGGCTTGGAAAAATAGATCGGACTGCACAGTGCTTCCACGCAGAGCTGAAACCGTTCGTACGCAAATGGGTGCGATGTTGCGAGTCGGACCGCCATGCATATAAACCCTTTTGGTTTCAATGGGCGGCAGGTATTGAGATGTCATTTCATCTAAAGATTGGGTAAAAGTGCCACAAAATTGGAAGCAACATCTCCAAAATCGCCTAAATAGTGTGGAAGGGCACGTTAAACCCAAAATCAATCAAAACCACACTTAATACATGTACATGGAAGAATGGCAGCCCAATGAATATCTCCAAGCCCCGATGGTGGTGGGGGTGGGGTGAGGGTTGTGGGACAGACGCCATTATAGCAAACGATTGTGTTAGGGTTATGTTGCCTACCAGCCCTTTCCCGAAAATAAGGTCCATATACAGCAATGGGACACTGGAGCTGCCAAGTCAAGACCGAACTCAAGTGTGCAGAAGACGTATAATCTTGTTAACAAGTCCGTGAACCGTGAAACCAACACCCTCTTAACCCCACTTTATATACAGAGAAAACTGGGGTTTACAGAGGTAAACATTATTTTTCTCATTTGTACTCCAAGACATAGGTTGTTGGTACTCGTTAGAACCGCCTCAATGAGGCGGTTCTAACGAGTACCTTCAACCTATGTTTGCAGTATCAAAAAGAGAGATATGAAAGAATACACTATGCGTCCATTGGCAGTTTTTTTCTAAGAATAACATACAGTAGAACTTCGATGGCTCGAACACCGATGGCTTGTTTACCATGGCTGAGTCGAACTCGCTCTTGAGCCCCTAGGGAAATCCTCTTCACAAGCAATAGTGGGGGATAATTAAGAAGATTTTTGTCTTTTATCCTGCAAATGTATGCTTTGTGTACTCATTAGAATCGCCTCGGTGAGGCGATTCTAATGAGTACACACAGCATACATTTTCATTACAGAACATCAAAAAGATGTTCAAAAGTATCTCGTTATGCCTCCTGGCAGTAACCCTCAGTGGCTCGAACTACCGCTGTGTCGAATAAATTTTCATGGTCCCAAAGTGGTTCGAGCCATCGAAGTTCGAGTGTAGTAGGAAATATCGTTCAGCCCAAACAGGTGCACAATCATAATTTTTCAGTGAGAAATTTTAGCAAAATATTCACCTAAATTACAATTCGCTAGGAGATTTACTACCGTTTAGCCCATTTCGATGAGATTTTAGGTAAAAAATATGAGCAAATCTCACAAAATCTTATCCGAAAATTATTCCTGCGTATCTCAAGACCTGACCTTCGTCTTCATTGCTTCACTTCAAGAGAGACCGCAGTGGACGACTGCATAACCACCCAAATTTTGAAAGAATTCTTGCTGACTGTCAACATGGCTTTCGAAGTCAAAGGTCCTGCGAAACTCAATCAGCAATCTGGATGGGGCCATAAATCGTGGCGCGAGACGATCAGGAACAAAGTTGCTCTGAGCGTGAGTGACGCGAATAGTGAAGCTAAATATTGACGTTTTGAAGAATGTAAGAAACAGAAAAACGGATTTTTCTTAATGTCAAATTTTAATTCACTCATGAACACCAAAACTGGTATTCACTCGTGGCTACGTCACTCGTAAAAATACTAGTTTTGGTGTTCATTCGGTGAAATAAAATTCGATCTTACACTGAAAAAAATCAAATATCCTCTATTTCTTACATGCTTTTCAATGGATTATACGGAGATTTCTCAGTGAAATCGAAAACGATATTGTCACTGTTTCAAACAGTGACTGATATCAATTTTATTTTTTCACAGTTTACGACTAATTTTTTCTCGAAATCTAATTCTTTGGTCAGTTTTTCCATTGTCAGTTGTTTGAAAATTATTGAACTGTATTAGAATTGACGCTAAGCTCGTTCACAAGTCACGAGGAAGTAAATGACGTCATTTTCGACACTGACGTCGTGCGACGTTAGATCTGTCCGCACCTTCCTTGGAAAACTTATCTCTCAATTATTTCAGTAACCATTCATAGAAATGCCATCCCAGGCCATTTCTCAAGTTTACACCCAATTTTATACACAGTTAATATGTTGGACACCTCTAAATTGACGCGAAACGACCAGGAACAAAGTTAGTTTTCTCTGAGGGTGAGTGACGCGATTAGTGAAGCTAAATATTGCCGTTTTGAAGCATGTAAGAAACAGAAAATTTGATTTTTTTTTTTGTGTAAGATCAAATTTTATTTCACTCATGATCACCAAACTGGTATTGGTGTTCATTCGGTTAAATAAAATTGAAAAAATCAAATATCCTCTATGTAGTTCATACTTCCATGAACGCATCGGGTCACATAATTTTCACTAACGTCAAGTGACGTCAGTCTAAACCATGGGTCTCTTTGATGACGTCAACGCTGTTCCGCTCTTTGTAAAAAAAAAACAACAAAAAAAAAAACAAAAAAAAAAACACAGCGTTCAAATGCTTTTTAGCTTTGAAAGTTTGCACTATAAGCATTTTTTTCGCCCAGTGATGAGAGGCAATGAATGTAAATATAGAAAAAATAAACTTAATTCCTCTGCTTTTCATGAAAGTGTGAACGTCAGCGGGTCGCTAGCAAAAATTACATGTACCCCTTCGGGGTTCATTTACTTTGCACGCCACCCACTGCGTCAATACTTTCATGAACAGCAGAAAAATAAAATTCATTTCTTAAATAATATGTCTCATATACATAGAGGACCTTAAATGAGTGCTCATATATTATTGAAATAAATTAAATAAAACATGCGCATCATTCAAGATTCTATTTATCATATGACCTTTGAAACGCATTTTATTAACGAGTATTATACAAAAATGCCACTATTCCGCTATTAGTAAAAGCGACGTCGTTAAGGACGTCGTACATGTAACGTTACGGGGCGTATCTAACTAATTTGCATATTTAATCCACTAGTGGATTATTGAATTTATTACATGGCGTTATTACATTCTAAGACGCGACATCATACGATAAATGCAGCTTGTAGACAACTAAACAGGGCTCGTTCCAGAGCTACACAATGAGTGTGTATATGTATGTGTGCATGCTCCAGCAGAAACACCTTGAACGGCGACCCAGCGTCGATTTAGCTTTAAATGTCACAAACGTCATCTTAACCCAGAACGTCCTCTGAAACACAATGCGGTTTTTTCGCCTCCTCCGATTAATGGCGGCTTGGTATAGGTGAAATGAAATGGTTGTAAAAGGAAAAAAACGGAAACTTTTTATTTTTGTTGAAAATTCAAGGCGGAATTTGTAAAGTAGAACAGCGCCCCCCTGCATCGAACTCCGTTACTTTCTTAAGTTTACGGAAGTCAATGCAGAACACCGAACCATCTTTTTTAGGACAAGTACTATTAAGGCATCAGGGGACAGTTAATTGCAGCACTTTTTTGTCCTCGCCACACTAAGTTTTTGAATCGTTATCGACAACTCCTGGAGAAAGCGATAACTTCTGATTTGGCTTCAAAGTGCTCTGAACATGCATGAAATTAAAACAGAATACCAAAGAAACACTTCTCTGTTTGCATAGGCTGACAGCAGCAGCATTTCACTTACCCAACCCACTATTTTTTACATACAAAAAAGGATGACTCGACCTTACTTAGACAGATCCTGTGAATCTACTCCCAAAACACCAGTACTTGGCACCTGTTGAAATGTCATGCACACTCAGTCACATGCAAAGAAATAGACAGAAAAATGTACCACAACCAGTAAACTTTTTCAGGAATCCTCTTTGAAAAACAGCCACTGTTTAGTGCCAAAGCTACCTTCGTGATTTCAGATATGCCGCTGCACCTTGATCTTGCACAGCATCCAGGCAGCTGGGGTGTTAGTTTCGTATTCCATTTCATAAAAATACAGATACTGAACAAATAATTAATGAAAAAGGTTAACTAATAAGCCCACATTGGCAAAAATATCCACACATCACAATTTCTACGAGCAACCATGCCATTATTGACTCTACTACCATAATACAGATACTCAACAAATAATTAATGAAAAGGGTTAACTAATAAGCCCACATTGGCAAAAATATCCACACATCACAATTTCTACGAGCAACCATGCCATTATTGACCCTACTACCATAATATTTTGAAAAACGTCCGCCCTCAAATGCGAAACTGTCCCCTGATATCTACAGTGGATGAATATGGAGATATTGATGGTTCAATAACTCCTAAATCTAACATGTCTTGAATTTCTTTTTCCCGTATTTTATATGGTATGGCATATCCTTTTTTGGTTCCGACGTTAGCAACTTTATGTCGTGTTCTGTTTGGTCAGTTCGTCCAGGTACACTCGACAGTACGTCCGCGTATTCTTTGATTAACATCTCTATTTCTTTACGCTGATCCTCGGTTAACATTTCTGAAATATCGGCGTCCCTAAACGCCCCTGGTTGCTTTGCAGTAGGGAAAGCGAAAGCTTACAATGAGAATTCGTCAACGTCATCATTTTCAGTTGACGGAACTGACTCTACAGAGAGCAAACAATGTGACATCACATTTTGACGTTCCACATATTGCTTCAGTATGTTAGCGTGATACATGTATGTGTTGACATTTCCATGGACGCCAATCTTACAATCCATTCTGTTAACTACCTCAGCTACTTCATATGGACCTTTCCATTGAAGCAATAGTTAATTACTGTCTGTCGGTAGAAACAAGAGCATTTTATCGCCGACGTCAAATTTACTCGACCTCGCGCCTTTATCATAATAAGCTTTCTGCTTTATCTGAACCTTTTTTAAAAGAATCACGCGCTAATTTGCATGTCTGCTCTAACAGTTCCCTGGGCTCAATAGCGCACTGATGCGTCGAAAGAACTTGCTCATCGCGTACCTCATCAGCCCATAATTCTCTTGATATTACCATTGGACCTCTGACGTTAAGTCCGTATAACTCGCCCCCGCCCATGGGGCTTGAAGAAATATATGGGCTGCATGATGCTTCCACGCAGAGCTGAATCCGGCCCGCACACTAGTACTGGTAAACCGCTTAGAGGATCTAAGCCTGTCCAGGAACCGCGGTGCGAGGCGGCCCGTCCATGCAAATAAACCCTGTTGGTTCCATTGGGCGACAGGGCTTGAGATATCATTTCATCTCCATGTCGGGCAAAAGTCCCACAAAATTGGAAGCAACATCTCCAAAATGACCTTTACAGTGTTGACGGGGACGTTAAACAAATCAAACAAACAAACAAACGTCCGTATAACAACTCAAAAGGCGAAATCCTAGTGACTCTTGTGGGACTTCCCTGATTATTCGGTCACCCTCCAGAGGGACTTAGACCGCCCCATCATAGAATCTCACTGGGACATGGAATCCAAACATAGAAAGGCGGCATAATGCTGCGTTTTACCAGATATGCACTTCTTGTTTAAAATGATGGTATTTAAGTGTTAAACTTACAGTTTTAGATTACAACTAGGATGAAAATTATTTTAGCTGCCCTTTATATTACAGCGAAAGTAACCTTTTGTGAACGGAAAAGAAACTTATGAAAGTACTTTTATCTCAGGACATCTTAAGTTTCCTCAATACATTTGCACAAGAAAAATATAGATGAAAGATTTGCAAGTTGATTTTCCCCAAAATATAATCCTGATTTCCGTTTAAAAATCCATGTCCCATAAGAACTAATTTCCCCCCAAAAAACAATAGTACACCATTGCTTTAAATTTAAAACATAATATTCATATTTGAAACTGTCTTGCGCCTAATTTCACGTACTTTCTAACATAATTTGTTCGTTAATTCATGAATAGTATGCCTTCATTTATGAACTAGTTTCTACGTGTAACATTGTCCTGTTTGTGTTGTTCACCCCTGTTCCCAAGTAAACAAGTTGAAAAAGGTAGATTTCTTTTTTAACTTCTTTCAGCAAAACATATTAAAAGCATTGGGCTTCTATGAAATTTTACCAACCCGCACATTGGTAAGTAGGTGACACAACAGATCATTAATTGGATTAGATAAATATGTCCAAACATCAATTATTTGTTTATGGTGACTCATGTGAACAGAAAACAGCGTGTTGTTGTAAATGGTGAATCTTCAGTATGGGCGCCAGTTTTGTCTGGAGTCCCAAAAGGGACTGTTCTTGGTCCTCTATTGTTCTCCCTGTACATCAATGATATTTTCTCTGACATTGACTCAGAAATAAGACTTTTCGCAGATGACTGTGTTTGTTACCGGGAAATTAGAGATACAGATGACTCACTGAAACTTCAGGCTGACATAGATAGATTAGGATGTTGGGCCCGAAAATGGGGCATGAGATTTCAGCCAGTTAAATGCAATATTATGCAGATAACAAGGAAGAGATCTAATAAAGTTGAGGCTTCTTACACTTTAGAGGGAACGGTCCTCGAAAATGTGAATTCCATTAAATACCTTGGTGGGACAATCACTCACGATTTGAGATGGAATACACACATTAGCAATATGTGTACAAAGGCGAATAGAACTCTTGGATTCCTGAGGCGAAATCTTCATCAGTGTCCCCAGGATGTGAAAGAGACAGCATACAGGGGACTTGTTCGCCCAATCTTGGAATATAGTAGTTGCATCTGGGACCAAGCGGAGTTGTCCTAAATGAAGAAATTGAAAAAGTTCAGAATAGAGCGGCTAGATTTGTAACTGGAAATTACTGCTTTGAAACTGGGAGCATGACTGGAATTCTAGGAAAATTAAGATGGGAGTCTCTCAAGAAAAGGAGAAAAGACAGTAGGCTCATACTCTTATACAAAGGTCTAAAGGGTGCTGCGAGCATTCCAACAGATGACCTTGTTCCCCCGGCTAGGCACTGTAGAAAGCACCATTCAATGACGTTTCAGACCCTTACTGCAAGAACGGATATTTATAAAAAATCGTTCTTCCCCCGAACCATTAGAGATTGGAATGCCCTTCCGGATTCTATTATTTCGACGGCGGAAGGTGCTGATGATTGTGTAGCTAAGTTTACATCTTTGGTTAGAGCTAGGGACTAACTTCCCATATCACAGGTCCTGGTGTATGAATGGCATTTGACGTGTCACCAGTAACAATTCTGATTCTGATTCTGATGTAACAAATCAATGGGTAAAAATCACTGCTATAACATAGCAGTTATTGGAAGTGATCAGAAGCCTTTTGGACAAAAATCCTGGTGCTGAACAGGCTGCTTTCATTCTTTCAGTTCAAATATGGGGATAAACTCTTTTTATCATATTTTTTTTTTTTTTTTTTTTTTTTGGTTTTGGATTTTATTCCAGTATCAAATAACCCACCCAGTAAACACAATCAATAATACAGTGAAACTTTGGTGCAGTGATTCATAAATTGTTATAAATTGCATGAATGAAATATATAAAATGAAATACTAAAAGCACCAAAGAAGGTCAATCATTTTACAAGCTAAATGCAAGAGATTGCAACACCTCAACCCAATCAGTGATCTTACTGCCAACTTGGTAGAACTGGTCATTTTTGGCTACCATACACTGAATTTAAAAATAGTACCAGGTGAAATAATTCCATTTTTTGGGGGTGGGGGAGGAATCATTAATTTTCAGTACTATTTAGGTATTTTACTTGAAATTCCACCCTTGCAGTGCCTAAAGGCAACCTTTAGCCACAATTCTATGATAGTATTTTACACATTTTTGTTCTGTGGATTAAGATATCATTTTTGCAAAACCATGGAAAAATGCAATAAATTACTAACATGGTGACTTTCCAATAAAAATATTTTGCTTTCATATTCTTACATTTACATGGACTACCCATTTGATGAAAATTCTGTTTGGGTAACTATTTGCAAATATGATTTTTTCAGTACCTCAAATGTAGTGAAATAACTGTATTGAGGAACCTTAAATCACCTTCTTTAAAGTAGCTTTTTGTTGTCTGTGGCGTTACTAAACCGTACAAATGTGAAATGGTTAGAATATACAAGATAAAAATTGCAACATGTGTGCACGTGGGCGATTTCGAAAAAAAAAAACAACAAAAAAAAAAAACAGAAGACCATCATGAAAACATGCCTATGCAATTTTGACCCTCTTAAACTCCACTTTTATCCAGTAGAATGGGGTTTGTAGGGGTGTACATTATTTTTCGCATTTCTGCCCAAAACATAGATCTTTGGTACTCGTCAGAAACCGCCTGGTCGAGACGGTTCCAACGAGTACCCAAAATCTATGTTTTGAGCTGAATTATGAAAAATAGCAGATTCTTTTATCTGAACATTTTCATTTTTTTAGTGGAAATATGTTCAATTTATTTGAATAGGCATGTTTTCGTAAAGCAAAAAAAAAAAAAAAAAAATAATAATAAAATAATAATAATAATAATAATGGCCTCACTCATAATCTTAAATAACTGGAGTATAGTATGCATATTACAGGACCTTCGTTTGAATAAACTCTCGTCAAAGGAATAAACACTTCTCAAAGCATAAACTAACGTCTATTCTAGTTGTAAGTTTCACAAGAACGAAGTAGAAACTATTTCAGCTCACTGAAAAACAAACTTTATTTCGTAAACAAAAAAAAAGAAAAAAAAAAAAAAAGAAAAACTTCCCATCACGAAAGGAAAGTTCCTTCCGTTGAATAGACCAATAGGGGACAGACTTTCTTCCAAAGTATTTTCAGTAATGAAACAAAGCGAAAGCAACGACAAAGAATTCTCAAAAGGAAATATGGCCCTGGTGTAGATTTCACATCTCCATCTGTTTCATGCAAAAATAGATTGATTTACGATCAGCACTAGCATTATAATCGATCCCTATGTGATGAAACCAAACATGGTAATAACCACGGCCTTTCCTTCCAAACGATGTCAAAATGGTGTCAGTAGTTTCCAAATTTGCAATTTTGTGACGCAAGTAACCGTACAGTTAATTCAGCATTTTTTTTTCCAAGTTGCCGTACTTAAAAATATCCAAGTTGCCGTACTTGAAAAATCCAAGTTGCCGTACTCCTCTGTATTTTGTTTTTTGAAAGAAAACTGCATTATAAAGCGGACGTTTCATACTTATACACAACTACTGTTCTAACCATCTGAAAGTTGTCCACATGAGTCTTTACTTTAATAAATTGCACATGTAGACATATTGTTTAACATTTTGATACATAGATAGATAGATAGTAGATAGATAGATAGATAGATAGATAGATAGATAGATAGATAGATAGATAGATAGATAGATAGATAGATAGATAGATAGATAGATAGATAGATAGAAATATAGATAGATAGATAGATAGATAGATAGATAGATAGATAGATAGATAGATAGATAGATAGATAGATAGATAGATATATAGCGAATAAAGCGTAATATATATATTACATAAGGATCCGATCAAGCGGAAACTTGATGGGAGGCATTGGAGTGACATTGAGATTCAGATTTGATCATTGTTCTCACTTCTTTTTTGCTCCGATTTCAAAGATGGCTGATATGGCGGGATGGCTGAAATGGCGGCCATCTTGGAATTCTCCCCCGGAACTAAAGGGCAGACTGAGCTAAACCTTTATGGTAGGCATCTAGGAGGCTTATAGATTTAATACAATTATTCCATTCCAATGTCTAAGATGGTTATCATACTTCAAACGACATCTCCCGAACAAAGGGTATGATCGAGCAGAAACATGGTGGGAGAGATTGAGGTGACCGGGAGATAAGATTAGGTATGACCATTTGGTTTCCAAGCCCGTTGTCATGGCGGCCATTTTGAAATTCTTCAAATAATATCTCCTTCTGTACAAAAGGTCGATTCAAGCTGAAACTTGAGGCAATGGGATGACACACGTGGGATGACATGACAATTCAGATTTTCTAAATCGTTCTGATATCCGAGATGGCTGCCATGGCGGCGATCTTAACAGTCTTATAACGACATCTCCTGCATGGTACATGGTAGCCATTGGGAGTGACATTGAGGTTCAGATTTTTGTCGCAGTTTTTTTAGCTCACCTGTCACGTAGTGACAAGGTGAGCTTTTGTGATCACATTTTGTCCGTCGTCCGTGCGTGCGTGCGTGCATCCGTAAACAATTTCAAATAAGTATATCTCTAATACCCCATGGCCATTCTTGATCAAATTTCATGAGAAGCATCATCAGGTAGGGGGAATGGCTCCATAAGGTTTTTGGGCTAATCAGATTGGAATTCTGGTTCCCATGGAAACAAAAATGTTCCATAGACTTATAATGGAGAAAACGATGTCTCCACTTTTTCTCGGCCATTTCTTACCCGATCTTCATCAAACTTGCAGATAACCAGGAGGGGCTTACAATCTACGTCGAGTTCCAATTTGGGCTGCACGGGACAAACAGCTTTGGAGTTGCCTGCCCTTGAGCATTAATATAAGTGAACAATGGTCTCTCCAGCTTTTCTCAGCCGTTTATGATTTGATCTTTTTGTAACTTTTCATAAACGAGGACAAGCATAAAATCTGGGACAAATTCGAATTTGGTTTGAATCTGACCAGCGATTTTCCAGTTACATCCCCTTGAGCGTGAAAATTTTTGCCATAGACTTATAATGGGGAAAACGACGTCTCCACTTTTTCTCAGCCATTTCTGATCCGATCTTCATCAAACTGGCAGATAACCAGGAGGGGCTTACAATCTACGTCGAGTTTGGAGTTACCTGCCCTTGAGCATAAATATAATTGAAAAATGGTGTCCTTAGCTTTTCTCAGCCGTTTATAGTCTGATCTTTTTAGCTCACCTGAGCCGAAGGCTCACAAGGTGAGCTTATAGTATAGGTAGGCATCCGGCGTCCGTCCGTCGTCCGTCCGTCGTCTACACCTTTGAACTTGAATATCTTAGTGACTAGCTGGCCAAGCCCAATCAAATTTTATGTGTAGCATCACTGGACTAGGTTTGGGGCCAGTTTTGACCAGAACTGTGGTTGCCATGGAAACACAAAGGTTCCATAGACTTATAATGGGAAAAACGTCTCCACTTTTTCTCAGCCATTTCTGGTCCGATCTTCATCAAACTTGCAGATAACCAGGAGGGGCTTACAGTCTACGTCGAGTTCGAATTTGGGCTGCACGTGACAAAAGCTTTAGAGTTACCTGCCCTTGAGCATAAATATAAGTGAAAAATGGTGTCTCCAGCTTTTCTCAGCCGTTTATGATCTGGTCTTTTTAGCTCACCTGAGCCGAAGGCTCACAAGGTGAGCTTATAGTATAGGTAGGCATCCGGCGTCCGTCCGTCCGTCATCTACACCTTTGAACTTGAATATCTAAGTGACTAGCTGGCCAATCCCAATCAAGTTTTATGTGTAGCATCACTGGACTAGGTTTTGGACCAGTTTTGATCAGAACTGTGGTTGCCATGGAAACAAAAAGGTTCCACAGACTTATAATTGGAAAAACAACGTCTCCACTTTTTCTCGGCCATTTCTGATCTGATCTTCATCAAACTTGCAGATAACCGGGAAGGGCTTACAGTCTACGTCGAGTTCCAATTTGGGCTGCACGGGACAAACAGCTTTGGAGTTACCTGCCCTTGAGCATAAATATAAGTGAAAAATGGTGTCTCCAGCTTTTCTCTGCCGTTTATGATCTGATCTTTTTTGTTAATTTTCATAAACGAGGACAAGCATAAAATCTCGGACGAGTTCGAATTTGGTTTGAATCTGACCAGCAGTTTTCCAGTTACATTCCCTTGAGCGTAAAAAATATTCCTATAGACTTATAATGGGGAAAACGACGTCTCCACTTTTTCTCGGCCATTTCTGATCCGATCTTCATCAAACTTGCAGATAACCAGTAGGGGCTTACAGTCTACGTCGAGTTTATATTTGGGATGCATGGATCAGACAGCATTGGAGTTAGCTGCCCCTGAGCATAAATATAAGTGAAAAATGGTGTCTCCAGCTTTTCTCAGCCGTTTATGATCTGATCTTTTTGTAACTTTTCAAAAACGAGAACAAGCATAAAATCTTGGACGAGTTCGAATTCGGCTTGAATCTGACGAGCGTTTTTTTTCAGTTACATCTCCTTGAGCGTGAAAAACTTTTCCCATAGACTTATTGGGGAAAACGACGTCTCCACTTTTTCTCCGCCATTTCTGATCCGATCTCCATCAAACTTGCAGATAACCAGGAGGGGCTTACAGTCTATGTTGAGTTCAAATTTGGGCTACACGGGACAAACAGCTTGGAGTAGATATAGGAGAAATAATATATACCCCCCCCCCCCCCGTAACACCCCCTCCCTCCCCCAGTTTTCTCTATATAAAGTGGGGTTTATGGGATGTTTATTTCACGGACTTGTTCACGTGATGAATATACATAAGATACATGTTCATAGTTACATGTAAGCATGGGCCCCCGTCCACCGGTGCTTTGGACTGGGCTGCATAGTATCTACACGCAGAGCTGAAATCGACCGCACATGAGTACTTGAAGATCTAAGCCTGCCCAGGCAAAGTGGTGCGTATTGGACCGTCCCTGCATTAAAACCCTATTGTTTGTTTTGGCCATAGTGCCTGTGTTGTCATTTCATCTCAGTGCCAGGTAAAAGTTTCACAATACTGGAAGCAACGTCTCCAAAATGACCGAAATAGTGTTGACGGGGACGTAAACCCCCAATTCAAACAGTAAACATAACCGATACCTTTATTGCAACTACACGTCAATGCCGGATATTATAAGTCTCTATAATCAAGCGGACGTTCTTTTTTCTGTTTTGAGGAAACATCATTCATTGGTCAGTTGCATGTTCTGTATTCATATACAGCTGCAAAGCTAGTTTTATAAAAGATAAAAAAATATAATAAAATAAGAATCACTGAATTATCCCCATTGACGTACAATATATGTCTAGTGATCTGTCTTCATGATTAACACTCCGTCACTCGTACTGTAGAGAAGAAACCATAACCCGAAGGGAGATGTTCCAGCTTTTGTCATGTTCCGTCGGTTTCAGCCCCCGGGCACTTGAGTAATACAGCCGAACTTCAAATTTTGAAGTTCGGCTGTATGACTCAAGTGCCCGGGAGCTGAAACCGACCGAACATGAGTATTGGTAAATCGCTTAAGAGGTCTCAGCCTCCCAAGAAAATGTGGTCTGAGTTCCTACATATAAACTCTTACTGTTTGCTTTGGCGGTTGGGCTTGAGACGTCATTTCAATTTATTGTCGATTGAAGTCCCACAAAATTGGAAGCAACGTCTTCAAAATGACCAAATAGTGTTAACGGGACCGTAAAATCGCAATATAAGCAAAACAAGGGCCCGGGTCGAACATGTTAGCTCAGTCGGAGGTACGTTGACTGGTGATCAGGAGGTCGCGGGTTCGACTACATTCTTACGTGGTGATTAATCTATTGTCACGATGCCCCTTCCGCTGAATCAAGCAGGGTATTTGTCAGTTTCTGTCGAAAGAATGTGCTATAGGAATGAATTTCATTTTTGTGGATTTTAGCGATGTGTAAACTCCGGCAAATCACTCACAAACTTGAGTGATTCGCCGGAGTTTACATATGAGCCCGGCCAAGCGAATTTGTGACTTCGAGCATTCCGTCATGACAAATTTTAACTGCGCATGCCCAGCTATTCAGAGGAGACAGGGATATGGCTTTCTGTCTGAAGGTTCCTCTTGATTCACTGCTTGTATGAGCGAGCAGCAAAGGTTCTGGCGAGACTGCGCGGATGCGCAGGCTCGCCTGAACCTTCGCTGCTCGCATAGGGGATAAGTACCATAATCGCTTGATGGGGCCCATAGCGATAAAATTCTTTCGGGCTTTATGGAGTTTGTGAATGATTCGCCGGAGTTTACACACCGATAAAATCCACAAAAAATGATAATTTTAAGTATGTCATCGAAATATTTAAAATGCCACCAAATAGTATTTTTTAGGAATTATTTCGAAAGCGTAAGAATGAACTTACAAATGGCCACGGCGGAATGATTATTCAATTAATGGCTGCCATCTTTGAAAGAAACCCAAGCGAAAAAACATCAAGTCTTTAAATTCAATTTATTTCACTTCTAACATATACGTTTTCAATACGGTTTCCTATCTTTTAATCGAAAGCTGTTGATGTTACTTCATAATACAATGACGTAACACGCGGGTTCTTAACGTGCTCTTTGACGTCATGTTATATTACTACCTGTCGTTGTGGGAAATAGTTGAGATTCTTGCTCATGAAGTTTATTGAAGTCTAAAACATTTGAGCCCCGCCAAGCGAATTTGTGTCTTCGAGCATTCCGTCATGACAAATTTTAACTGCGCATGCCCAGCCATTCAGAGGGGCCAGGAATATGGCTTTCTGTCTGAAGGTTCCTCTTGATTCACTGCTTGTATGAGCGAGCAGCGAAGGTTCTGGCGAGACTGCGCGGATACGCAGGCTCGCCTGAACCTTCGCTGCTCGCATAGGCGATAAGTACCAAAATCGCTTGACGGGGCCCATTTATTTCAACCAATCAAACCGCTAATAATTTATATACGAGGGCAAGTCAATAAGTAACCAGTAAGACAACCAACATTTCCATGCCTTGTTTGAATACATGTTAAAACCGGACCCTTATCGTGTCATTGACTCATAAGACATGACTAACGGATGCAAAGGCAAGCTTTTCGTCAAACGTTGAGTACCGTGCTGTCATTCGGCACTTGTATTTGAAAGGGTAAGCAGGTCAGGAAATAGAGTGTTTATGGGTCTTCTGCACCATCGTATTCACAGATGGAGAATTCAAACGCAGTAGACCGTCTTTAGAAGACGAAACCAGGTCTGGACGCCCACCAGATGCCACCGAACCAAGTACGGAATCTGGTGTACTCTGATAGGCGAATTAAGGTGGAAGAAATAACCAATGCATTACACATTTCACATTTCAATAATTTTAAATGATCGCTTGGATATGCGCAAGCTAAAAGCCCGTTGGGTTCCCAAAATCCCTTAGCGACGAGCAAATGGCAACCAGAGCATCAGTATGCAGTGCATTGTTGAAGCGATTTAGGTCAAAGGAAGATGATTTTCTTTGACGTCTGGTGAGTGTTTGTTTGTTTGTATTGGAGTTCAACGGCCCAGTCAACACTAATTTAGGTCATTTTAGACCCGGTCAGTTTACTTATCCACACTTTTCCTGGGCAGGCTTATACGTAAGCGGTTAACAAGTACAGTGTACATTCTTTCGCCAGAAACTGACACCTTCCGTTGCAGAAATTGTCGAATCACATGTGACCCGAGCCTGGCGCGAACCACTGCGGTGACAGACTCACTAGGCCAAGGAGGCCCGTCGTAATTATATTTGAATAGAAATTAAAAGATTTATGATTCATGTTTCTCACGCATAGCAGAACGCTCTTTTGTTTTTGTTTCTTTGTATATAGAGGATCTTACATGAGTGTTCATGTATTATTGAATTTATTAAACGAGTTGAGAAAAAGGGATAAAATGCGAGGCTGTGCCGAGCATTTTATCCATTTTCCTCAACGAGTTTAATAAATTCAACAATATATGAGCACGAATGCAAGATTCTATTTATCATATGACATTCAAGACGCATTTTATTCACGATTGTTTAATAAAAAAGTCAATATTCCGCCAAAAGTAAACGCGACGTCGTTAAGGACGTCGTGCATGTAACGTTACGGGGCGTATCTAACTAATTTGCATATTTAATCCACTAGTGTATTATCGAATTAATTACATGGCGTTGTTACACTCTCAAATGCGACGTCATATTATAAAGGGGTTTATCGGTCCAGTCAACACTATTTAGGTCATTTTTGAGCCGGTCAGTTTACCTAACCACACTTTTCCTGGGCAGGCTTATACGTAAGCGGTTAACCAGTACAGTGCACATTCTTTCGCCAGAAACTGACAACTGCCCTTCTTGAATCAGCGGAAGGGAGAGAATGACCGTAGAAAAGATTTCACGATCAATCTCCACGAAAGAATGTTGCCGACCCCGGCAGGTACCAAACCCGCGTCCTCCTGATCACCAGACAGACGAGCATCCGACTGAGCTACCGAGGCCAGCCTGGTGAGTGTAGATGAAACCTGGGTCCATTATTATGAACCAGAGAAGAAAACTCAAAGTCGCCAGCGGGTAGGGCTGGGGTCTCCGAGGCCAAAAAACCTCAAAACGCAACCCTCTGCTCGCCAGGTGATGGCAACTGTATTTTGGTATGCATAAGGCGTTTTTAGGATGGCTTTCCAGCAAAGAAAAAAACAATAACAGGTGCGTATTATGCAAATTTGCTCGACCGACTGAGAACTACCGAGGTAAACTCTCCAAAGGGATTATACTCCAACAGGACAATGCAAGAGTCCACAACTGTAAAATTGCAATGAATGCTGTTGAGCGGAATAGGTGCGAGCTAATACCACACCCCGCCTATTCTCCGGACTTAGCTCCTAGTGACTATTTCCTATTCCCAAAAAGGATATCCGTGGACGTCATTTCCGGTCCAACGAAGAAGACGTGGCGGTAGTTGAGGCGTGGGAGGGAGACAATAACCCTGGTTTCTTCAGTTCTAGGTTGATGGCACATGATCAACGTTGGTCCAAGTGTATCATTTTAGAGGACAATTACGTCGAAAAAGAATGGATCGATCTTACCCAGGAATAAGTTAGGCTGGTTTGTAATTGACTCGCCCGTCGTAATAATTGAGAGTTGGATTTATACTGTTATGGTTAGCCCGTTAGCTAGATAAACTAACGGCTCGATATGACCGGAATAGGGTTGACTGGACCGTTAAACTCCGAACAACGTGACGGACTTGTTTCGTAAATTATACAAAAAACAACATTCTTTTTTTCGATTTTCATGTCTGTATCTTGCATCTGCATTCTATTAAGGTATCTACTGAACATTTGCACAACCGGCATGAGTTTTCACATGACGCCAGTAATCCAGAGTAGCGGAACGGTGACATCCATTAGGGCCCCCATTGTGTTCCCTAGCAAATCCCGAACAATCCATATCGCATTTGTAGTGGGCGGCGTATCTCGCCATGTATTTCTGAACGCACAGGGAGGCACAATGTTTGTCCTTGGCACAAGATTCCCAACCTGAAGGAAATGAAAGTGAACACATAGAAGATACCGTGTTTATTTATCTTTATTCCTTTATCCCGCTCCATAATTGCATAATTAATTTAGCCACACCCATTTCCGACTTTGAACCAATCAGATTACTTGATGTAATTAATTCTTGCAAATTCACAAACTGAATGTCAAACAGTGTAGATCCTGATCAGATGGCCATCTTATCTAGATCTACACTGTTTGCAAAGGTAGGGGTTGTCGTGAGCAACAGGATAAGGATTAAGGTCGATTTGGTTCAATTGTTAACTAACGCGTTAATGTCCACGTGACTATCACTACCGGGTGGTGGCCATTTATAGCCTTGCTATTCTTGAGTTCAGAGTCTCAAAATGGATATTTGTAGAATCAATCCGGACTGGGCACATTTCTGTTTTGTTTTGATTTTGTTTTTGAAGCGTTGGATTGGAGTCGATTGACCTTTGTTCTCCCTTTTTTACTCCCCTCTCAAGATCATGTCACTTTTTTGGAGCCGATCGTTAATCAGAGGTGGGCAAAAACTCACTCTCGTGGTCATTTTGTGTGAATTATATAGTGGGACGTAACACACACACACACACACACACACACACACACACACACACACACACACACACACACACACACACACACACACACATACGCGCGCGCGCACGCGCTCACGCACGCACGCACGCACACCGGTGCCTGTCCATCTCCCCCGTGATCCGGCGTGAAGAAGTACATTGGGCTGTATGATGTATGGTGCTTCCACACCAAGATGAAACTGCATATAAACCCTCTTGATTTCATTGGGTGGTAGGGCTTGAGATGTCATTTCATCTCAGTCTCTGGTAGTAGTCCCATAAAATCCGAATGCGTTTTAATTGGTGGAGTCAATCTAGGGAACTGGGGAGAATTGGCCAAAAGTTTCATGGAGATGGGAACAAATACCACTCTCTCTTCTTAAGGCCTCAGAGAAGAAGAAGAAGAAGAAGAAGAAGAAGAAGAAGAAGAAGAAGGAGGAAAAGAAGAAGAAGAAGAAAAAGAAGAAGAACTGGAAGAATTGGAGCATAGAGTGGGCCAAAATCATGCAAAACGTATTCAAAAAAAAGAAAGAAAACATCCTTTGTATTGTTCGTGTGGTCCCAGATCAGACTGTCGCGTTACGGCATCTGATCTGATCTGTGCTGTTAATGTTCTGCTGGAAAAAAAATGATTGCAGATGGCTGATTTATTTTAACCCATATATGACAATGGAATCTTCCATCATATAAATTTGGAGTTGTCCATTTTCAATTATAGGGGTGTCAGATTTGTTTTGTTTAATGTAAGTTGTACAAAAATGTATGTTCTTTGAGCAAACAGTGTAGACCCAGATCAGACGCCGCGTTATGCGGCGCCTGATCTGGGTCTACAATGTTTGCCAACGTCCCAAAAAAGGGCCACTAGGCATATATGGGTTAAAGCAATACAGTCAACTGACGCATCATTTGGTTAAAAGAAACTGACCTTTATATTCAAATTCTGTGAAAAACAATGTACCAAAGTAACAGACCCGCAACTGTGGTCTAAAAATTCAATGTTTAATTAAGAAATAGATCAGCTCTAGCTGTGATTTGTTGAGTAATAAATCACAGTTTGGAGGTCAGTTGTAATGTAGACAAATCAAATGACCATACAAAGAATATGATTTTACCATATGACGTCATAGTTCTTTCAGTGGCGTAAAGTCATTTCAAATCTAAGAAACAGAGCAGCTCTAGCAGTGATTTGTAGAGCAATAAATCATAGTTTGGAGGTCAGTTGTAAAGTAGATCAAATCACCAAAACTTAGCGCGAGTGATTTGTCTACTTACATGTGACCGACAAACTGATTTAATACATCAAATCACCGGCCCCGATAGCTCAGTTGGTAGAGTGTCCGCTCGGGGAACGGGAGGTCTCGGGTTCGATCCCGGGCCGCGACATACCAAAGTCGTTAAAAATGGTACTAGCTGCTCCTCGCTTGGCACTCGGATTTACGGGGTAGAGCTAGGACTGGTCGATCCAGTGTCAGGATAATGTGACTGGGTGTGGTATCATGTAATGTGTCTGGGACATGATACTTCAGTGAGGCAGCACTATAAACGTGAGCATTGAGCTCCCTGTCGCAACCAGACACCGTCGTGATATGACTGAAAAATTGTTGAAAGCGACGTTTAACCCGAATTCACACACACACAATACATCAAATCACATACTAAAGCTGGTCTATTTCGATTGTCGACAAAATTTGTGTTTCCTTCAAATTCTCTCAACCCGTCGAAATCCCACCAACGTTATTGACTGCAGCACACACATTTTTTTTTTATAATTTTTTGACGTGTTAAAACAACGTTCGACTGTTTAACATGAAGGAATGTACGAGTGACATGAAATGACTGCTTTTTTATGACGTCTCTATCACGAAAACACGCGCATATACGTAAGTTTGACCCATTTGAACCCCATTTTATATAGTAAAACTGGGGTTTACAGGGGTAAACCTTGTTTTTCTTATTTCTGCTATATAATAAATTTTGAGTAGAAAGAAGAAAAAATAGCACAATTTCACGGGGGTAATACCATTTTCTATACTGTGTTGTCGACCGAGCCGGTACTGTGTAAAGCTGCTGTCGACCGAGAAATACGGTTTTCGACCGAGCAGTACGGATGTCGACAGAGGAGGGTCTTCGATTTTGATGCACTTGGAGAGGCGAAAACGTTAGTTTAAACATTTAAAAACGATGTCGGTGTTTTAAAGAGACAAGCTGCTAATTGTCTGTTCACTTATAGAGAGTCGTGAGTCTGAAAAACACTATAAAATTCCGGTTCTTTCGAAAAAAATCAGTTTTCACAGAATATCATTAATCTAATGCTTTATGAAAAGTAGGAAAGCAATAAAACACCAAATATATTTTATCTACCATTTACGCTTCAACAACAACGTGGGTTTGACATAATTCATGCACTCTGGGAGTTTTTATAGACCTTTGAAAAATGTCGGGATACGGATGTCGATTATTAGAAATACGACCGTCGATGGTATCCTAGTCTGATTGATACGGCTGTCGACGAAATATAAAAACTACAGTTCATGTACTGCTGTTAAAATACATGATTTATTCTATGATTATTACTGAAATCTGCACTATTAGGCAGATTTCACTGGGAGCCATGAAGAACAAGTTGGCTGCTTTCAAAAAGCATCCAATAGGCTTGGTCTTGTCAGTCTACATTCTGATCTGAGCCAGCTGATATCATTATCCCACTTAATGCATTTTAAGCATAGTGTTTGTCACTTCATCCACAACATTCTTAGACTTTTATACTGCATTTCAGCGGCCCCCGCCCATCGGGGCTTGAAGAAATAGATGGGCTGCATGATGCTTCCACGCTGAGCTGAAACTGACCGCACACGAGTACTGGTAAACCGCTTTGGGGATCTAAGCCTGCCCAGGCAAAGCGGTGCAAATCGGACGGTCCATGCTTATAAGCCCTATTGCTTTCATTGGGCGGCATGGCCTGAGATGTCATTTCACCTCAATGTCGGGTAAAAGTCCCACATAATTGGAAACGTCTCCAAAATGACCTTTACATTATTGACGGGGACGTTAAACCTCAAATCAAAGAAGCAAAAACCGCAGTTTACAATCTTTTGAATCACAACAGTACTTAGCAGATACCATGTCCGAATGTCCGAATCCAGACTGGATAGCCCTTATAGGTTCGGGACGAATCTCATTAGGCAAGGGGGGGGGGGGGGGTATGTAAAAGGTCGAAGGTGTGGCTCGGTATCTCAGTCGGTAGTGTGTTTGTACGGTATACGAGAGGCCCTGGGCTCGCAGAGCTAAAACTGACCGCACTTGAGTGCTGGTAAACCATTATACACCACATCCTTTTATATTTGGCGGCAAGGCATGAGATGTTATTTAATCTCAATGTGGGTTTAGGAAGCAACGTCTCAAAAATGACCCAAATAGTGTTAACGGGGACGGTGATTTGTTTGTTTGTTTTGAGATTTAACGTCCCCGTCAACACTGTATAGGTCATTTTGGAGACGTTGCTACCAATTCTGCGGGACTTTTACCCGATATTGAGATGAAATGATATCTCAAGCCCTGTCGCCCATGAAACCAATAGGGTTTATAAGCATGGACTGCGATTCGCACCATTTTGCCTGGGCTGGCTTAGATCCTCTAATTGGTTTACCAGTACTCGTGTGCGTTGGTTTCAGCTCTGCATGGAAGCATCATGCAGCCCATCTATTTCTTTAAGCCTCGATGGGCGGGGGTCGCGGGGACGGTGGATTTCAATATTCAAACAACCCTGTTACTGGTAGTAAACGATTGATCTTTATCACCCACATGTTGAATCCGTCAGGTTGGTAATCCTTCGATTCATCTTCACTGTCTCGCCCCCGCCCACCGGGGCTTGGAGAAATAGATTTGGCTGCATGGTGCTTCCACGCAGGGCTGAAACTGACCACACATGAGTGCTGGTAAACCGCTTAGATGGACTAAGATTGTCTGTGAGTCAGACCGTCAAATGCATATAAGCCTTTTGGTTCCATTAGGCGTCAGGGCTTGAGTTGTCATTTCATCTCAATGTCGGGTAAAAGTCCCACAAAACTGGAAGCAACATCTCCAAAATGGCCTAAATAGTGTTGACGGGGACATTAAACCACAATTCAACCAACCCGCCAATCATCTTCGCCATCGCATCGTTTGTCTTGCGCGATTAGCGCAACATGACGCGACCATTGTCAGTTAATTATTCGATTGTTGTTTTTGGTTAAACGTCACGTCAACCCATGTGGGTGATTTTGTCTCGTCTCCCAGAGAAAGGGAGAAAAATATAGAAGAGATCGTAGTTTAAAGTATCTGTGTGAAGTAAACTTTGCAAGTTTTGTTTATTTGTATTTAACGACCCAGTCAACACTGATTTGGGTCATGTTTGGGCCTGTCAGTGTTCCTATCCACGCTTTTCCTGAGCAGGCTTATCCGTAAGCGGTTAACCAGTTCAGTGCATATTCTGTCGCCAAAAACTGACCCCTGCCCTTCCTGAATCAGCGGAAGGGAGAGAATGACCATAGAAAAGATTTCATAATCAATCTCCACGAAAGAATGTTGTCGACCCCGGTATCGAACCAGAGTCTTCCTTATCGCCAGTCAGACTGCATCCGCTTGAGCTACCGCAGCCAGCCACACTTTGTGAGTAGTAGTAGCTGTGTTATGTTGTTTTTCGTTTCCATGGCCCCATGGACTTACTCCATAATGGCACTGCAAGACGTAAAATTTGCGAAAATGACTGCTACTCCTGCAAAAGTAGTTTGTTTTTGGATATGTCTAAGGGGTATACTCTTAATTTTGTTTGATTTGAGGGTTAACGTCCCCGTCAATACTGTAAAGGTCATTTTGGAGACGCTGCTTCCAATTTTGTGAGACTTTTACCCGACATTGAGATGAATTGACTTCTCAAGCCCTGTCGCCTAATGAAACCAGTAGGGTTTATTAGCATGGACGGTCCGCCTCGCACCGCGGTTCCTGGACAGGCTTAGATCCTCTAAGCGGTTTACCAGTACTAGTGTGCGGGCCGGATTCAGCTCTGCGTGGAAGCATCATGCAGCCCATATATTTCTTCAAGCCCCTATGGGCGGGGGCCGCTATACTCTTTAAGGAAAGAATTTGCTCATGGGGAGCAAATTCTCTCCTTTTAGAGCAGACCCCTTGAGGACCAAATTCTTCCCCTTTTTGAGTAAACCCCTTTTTCAGTTGGACAGAGTCAACAGAGTAGCAACCATAAGGTCCTTAAAGTTGTATTTCCATCACGAAATCATGCCTATAGAATTGTGATCCCCTTTAATATGTTCTATTATCCTTTGGAAGCAAGGAATACACCACAGAACTGAAAAATACGGTGTACACATGCTTTCTGGGCCAGACTAGCTATAGTTTCGGCCAATTAGGCCTCATCAGTGACCCTAAGATATTTTCAAAAGTCCACAATGGAATCAGTGATCCCAAAGGACAAGAAAATATAATCTACACTATGATATAGGGCAGGGAGACGTTTTACCGCCGCCACACATTCCCACACACCAGCTGTAGTGAAGTTAAATATGTTCTATAAAAGGGTTATCCTTTGAAAGCAAGGAATACACCACAGAACTGAAAAATATGGAGTGCACATGTTTTCTGGGCCAAACTATATCTAGTTTCGGCCAATTATATTTTCAAAATTCCACAATGGAATCAATGATCTCAAAGGACAAGAAAATATAATCTACACTTTTATATAGTAAAGCTCGGGGTTGCAGGGGTATACATTAAATTCAGTATTCATGCTCTAAGACACTAGATTGTGGGCACTCGATAGAATCGCCTCGTCGAGGAGCTTAGAACTGTCGACTCCCCGCAATCTGTGTTTTGAGCAAAAAAGTCAAATATTCCAATTTTTCTTTTTAAAATTTCTTTTTCTTTAGCCAAAAATGACACTGTATTTGAATAGGTGTGTTTCGAAATACGGTAAAAATGGTAGACTAACTGCCAAACCTGCCAGGTGTATCCATTTCCCTTAAGATATTTATTGTTGGAGTTGAAACGCTTGCTTTTCGGTCTGTTTCGCTATTCAGACAGGCTGTTTCCTGTAATTGCAGTATACTGGTATTGCATCATCGTTAAAGCTGATTGGTTGATCGCGTCACGTGCCCCTCCATGGAACAGTTACAATCTGGTCATTAGACCCGGTTTGCCCGCCTCATGGCGACCAAAACAAAAATGTATGTTTTGTGCGAACTGGTGTATTAAAGTCGCAACAATCACCAAGAATAACTCCATCCTTAACTCTCCCATATTTAGTTTACACAACAGGCTACAAGGCTGGTCACTGATGTAAACACTTGAACATGTAAATGCCAAATCAGATTGAAATTAAACTGCAAAAAATGTTGTTAACCTGTGCAAATGCTCTTAAAGAACGATGTCTGAAAGCTCAGCGGCGCTTGAAGTTTAAATGCTTAAACATTCCAAATTTGTTTGAAAGGGCCATAACGAAATTGAATATTGACTACGTCAATATTAACATTCATGTTTAGGTTTTTTTTGTTTGTTTTTTTTTGGTTTTGGTTTTACCGCCCTTTCAAGATTATTTCACTCATATCGAGCCGATCGTTAATCAGAGGTGGGCGAAAACCGGAGTACCCGGAGAAAAACCACCTGACCTTCCGTTGCAGAACTTGGCGTCTCATATGGGACCCGAGCGAGGCTCGAACCACAGCGGTGAGACCTAATGACCAAGAGTCAGGGCTCTTAAACCACTAGGCCACGGAGGCCCGTTGTTTAGGTTTTGAGCTCAGAACTTCAAGCGCATGTGCAGAGACGAATGTTTCTCAACAAATGCCATGACAAACAGTAGGGTTGATCAGCAGACACTACGAAAACATGCCTATTAAAATAAATTGAAATTGTTACCCTAAAAACAAAAATTAAACTTCTCAGAAAAAAAAATATCTGATACTTTTTATATTTCTGCTCAAAAATAGATTGTGTTAACGCGCGGTTCTAACAAGTACCCAGAATCTATGTATATGAGCAGAAATATGAAAAATAAGGTTTACCCCCGTAAACCCCAGTTTCACTATATAAAATGGGGTTCAAGGGGGTCAAAATTATATAGGCGTGTTTTCGTGATGAGCTCCTTTTCCAACTACCCAAAATTCCTAAGCAGAAAAGCTCTTCAGTCCATGTGACTATCACAGACTTGTCCGAATAACTTTTTTTTTATAGAAAACAGCCGCAGTGACTGAGGTCAGAGTGTTGTGTAAGGGGGTTATCTTGGAATCATAGGTTGGGCTTGGCAAACAGTGAACACCCAGACCAGACGCCACAGAATGCGACGTCTGATCAAGATCTACACTTTATACTTAAAAATCGGATTTCAAGGGTAAATTAAGCAGTTTAAATCACAGTCCAGGACTTGTCCGACCTATAGTCAGCGACAATCGACCCACCAGTACTCTTAGTGCTTTGATTGTGCGTTTGTTATGCGCGCGCAAGTGCATATTTAAGTAAAGGAGGTATAAATGGTTAACGCTGAGCAGAAATCGACAGTACATGAGTAGTGGTAAACCGCTTAGTCAGTCTAAGCCTGCCCAGGTAAAGTGGTGCGAGTTTGACCGTCCGTGCATATAATGACATTTTATCTCAATGCCGGGTAAAAGTCCCACAATATTGAAAGCAGCGTCTCCAAAATCACCCAAATAGTGTTGACGGGAACGTTTAACCTTCCTCAAACAAACAAACATAACCAGGTAACTCTACCGACATGCTAAGATAGTTTATCAGTTGTCTATGTTGATATTCCTAACGGGGATGACATGTTGGTTTTCACTGGGCAATGTCTTGACATGTCCCGTCCTTAGCTGTATTTGAAACAAAAGTCACCTATCAGCTTTAATATGGTTTCTAATATTGTTTGGAGTTGTGGGTATACAAATGCTGACGGGTGGTAAATGTCGGTATGGTCGTCGTGATTTCCTCACAAGATGCAGTTTTGCAGCCAGTGTCGAACCCTGGATAACACAACGCAGAACTGTTCAAGACCACTGTATCCTATAACTTGTCTACGGAAGGCTTTCTAAGATTTTTTAAAAAGCTACACGTGTATATTTAAACGAAATTTAGTAATCGGCATAATATGATTTAATAGAGAAGAAGAAGAAGAAGAAGAAGAAGAAGAAGAAGACAGTATTGGCTTGCCACACACCTGCGTCACTGTCACCACCAACACTTCCAATATGTCTAGGGATGGCTTTGCTGAACCGTAAATTTCTCATTTCGTAAATTTCGTACCCAAATTTACATGATCAATTTCGAAAAATTTTGATGTCTGAATTTTCTGACGTATAAAGAATTGGTAAGTATTCGTCACACCAGTGAAAAACTAGTGCGACTTTTTATAGGGTGTGAAGAATTGGTATCAATTCCTCACACATGTGAAGAATCAGTTGACAATGTCTGACGTGTAAAGAAATGGTAATTATTCGTCACACATGTGGCCTGTGTTTATGGGGTGTGGAGAATTTGTACCAATTACTATTACACGTGTCTTACATGTAAAGACCTGGTACCGATTCCTCACACATGAGAAGAATCGGTACCAATTTCTCAGACAAGAGTATAATTGATACCAATACTTCACACATGTGAGGAATCGGTACCAAATTCTCACAGAAGCCTCCGTGGTGTAGTGGTTACGCCACTCGCCTTGTAAACTAGGGGTCGCAGGATCGATCCCTGGCTTCTCCGGACTTTCGGATGAGTCTTTAAACCGAGGTCCCGTCTCCATATGACCTTAGTTGTTGGAGGGACGTAAAACTCAAACACTCACTCACCAAATCCACACACAGGTGAAGAATCTCAATTAGTTGCCTACCAACTTTCACTGGCTGTAATAGTTTCTGAAAAATTAATTATTTTAATTTTTCCTTTAGAAAAGGTTAGGTTGTAAAATTCGACCGTGTCTGGAGATAAGTTCGGGGTAATCCTAAGATCATCATTTGAACAAATTATGATGTGCTGGAGTCCTATCTGTTACATACAAAGTTTCTTGACTGGTCCTAGAGAAGCTTTTCAATGGTTTAACCATATATGGGTGTGGTAGCCATCTTGGTCATGTGACCCAGATGCCGCGAACAAACTAGCGTTCCCCCTCCCCAAAGAGGTTCAAAACATATTGGCTTTGATTGGCTAATCGAATTTCAGACATTACGAAAACCCGTATGGGGGGCCATTTTACTATTTAATCCGTATTTAAAGATATCCATAAATCGAATTATGGATATCCATAATTAGATTTATGGATATCCATAAATCAGCCGAATAATGGATATCCATAATTCGAATTATGGATATCCATAATTCGATTAATGGATATCATTAATTCAGATCGATTTATGGATATCCATAATTCGAATTATGGATATTCTTAATTCGATTTATGGATATCCATTATTCCTCTGATTTATGGATATCCATAATTCGAATTATGGATATCCATAATTCGATTTATGGATATCCATAATTCAGATCGATTTATGGATATCTATAATTCGAATTTTGGATATCCATAAATCACCGCCAAAGCTTTTGGTTTAATGATTTCTCCCTAAAACACGTGAGTGTTTATTGTAAAAATCTTCAAAATCTTCAAGGTCTTCATCATCGCTGGAAGATGATGGCCGGTCAAAGGGACCTATCTGCCGTGCAGCCTTTTCAGCCCGTAAGGCTTCCAAAGCAACGGACGGCATACGCTGAACGCCCGCCATGTGTGCAGTTAAATATCGGAACCAGCCATAAGATCTTGAAATTCCGGCCAACGCATCCGGTCCCTCTGGAATCACCTCTATGAGGACTGCGCACCACATCGGACGTAAGATTATAACGATCCAAACAGGCAATCCGTGCATGCTTTCTCGAGAAAAATGCACATGGTCGTTATATATAGTAGTAACATAATTCCATATAAAACTCTATTTGACGGCCCCCGCCTATCAGGGCTTGAAGAAATAGATGGGCTGCAAGATGCTTCCACGCAGAGCTGAAACCGACACGCACACGAGTACTGGTAAACCGCTTAGAGGATCTAAGCCTGCCCAGGCAAAGCGGTACGAGTCGGCCCGTCCATGTTAATAAACCCTATTGGTTCATTTTGGCGACAGGGCTTGAGATGTCATTTCATCTCAAGGTCTGGTAAAAGTCCCACAAAATTGGAAGCAACGTCTCCAAAATGACCTTTACAGAGTTGACGGGGACGTTAAACCTCAAATCAAACAAACAAATAGTCTACTTGAGATGTAGGGAGTACCATGCAGATTCAGATTTATCTCCTGGCCCCCGCACATTGGGGCTTGGAGAAAAAGATTTGGCTGCATGAGCTGAGAGTACTGGTAAATCGTTTAGAAGGTCTAAGTCTGTCCAAACAAAGTCGTGCGAGTCAATGGGCAACAGGGATTGAGATGTTTGTTTGTTTGTTTGTATTTGAGTTAAACGGCACAGTCAACACTAATTTAGGTCATTTTGAGCCGGTCAGTTTACCTATCCACACTTTTCCTGGGCAGGCTTATACCGTAAGCAGTTAACCAGTACAGTGCACATTCTTTCGCCAGAAACTGACAACTGCCCTTCTTGAATCAGTGGAAGGGAGAGAATGACTGTAGAAAATATTTCATGATCAATCTCCACGAAAGAATGTTGCCGACTCCGGCAGGTATCGAACCCACTTCCTCCTGATCACCAGTCAGACGCGCATCCGAATTCGAATTATGGATATCCATAAATAATATATAATAATTATGGATATCCATAAATACGGAATAAATAGTAAAACGGCGCCCCATAAACACGCCTCTCAATATGAAACTTTTCGCATGAAAATACTGAATTTTGCTTATTTCTGCTCTAAACATAGATTGAGGGCACTCGTTAGAATAGCCTCGACGAGGCGGTCCTAACGAATACCCACAATCTGTTTTTGCTGAAATTAGAAAAATAATATATACGCCTGTAAACCCCAGTTTTACTATATAAAAGTGGGGTTTACGGGGGTCAATATTACATAGGCGTGTTTTCGTGATGGATGAGATGTTTGCAGAATGTGAAAGGACGACGACGGATGCCGGGGCATGAGTATACTCACTTGCTGAACTTTCGGCTAGGGTGAGCTGAAAAGCTAATGACCAATCTCATTGGTGACGGGCCTCCGTGGCCTAGTGGTTAAGAGCGCTGACTCTTGATCATTAGGTCTCTCACCGCTGTGGTTCGAGCCTCGCTCGGGTCATATGTGAGATGCCAAGTTCTGCAACGAAAGGTCAGGTGGTTTTTCTCCGGGTACTCAGGTTTTCGCCCACAAAATTGGAAGAAACGTCTCCAAAATGACCTTTACAGTGTTGACGGGGACGTTAAACCTCAAATCAAACAAAACAAAGCAACGATAGTTTATTATCAATCAGCCATTTCAACCAAACAAACAAAGCCTGACGAAGAATGCAACAGTTATTTTTTGTTTAACTGGGGTTAATTTCCAGTAAATCTGTCCCTTACACTCTCGTTGAATCATCGACATCCGTACCCAGTAACGTCGACAACTGTACCCCGCAAACTTTCACTTCATCGACAGCCGTATCGATGAAACTATAAACAGTTCCACAGATGCATATAAAGACATGTTGACACACAAATAAAATGTTATCGCGTATGTTAATGATGTATCTGCACCATTTCGTCCTCGATATTCCATGACACTGAATAAAAGCCACGCATTTCCCCGGAAATACTTATTTTATATATTTTCCCGTTTAATTCCGCTCAGCGTCAAAACAGGCTATTAGTCAGACTTCCAAAACACTTGAAACAACAGCAAACTATTTCACAAACGATTTGACACGACGAAAATGGACAGACATACACAAAAAATAACACATTTACAGCGAATTTATCGACTACCCTCCTCTGTCGACATCCGTACTGCTCGGTCGAAAACCGTATTTCTCGGTCGACAGCAGCTTTACACAGTACCGGCTCGGTCGACAACACAGGTATAGAAAATGGTATTACCCCCGTGAATTTTTCATCTTAAAATTTTCGTGATTTCGGCCGTCAAGTTTACAATGCATTTGCATAGGTGTTTTTTCGTAATAGTGGCCTTCAAGTTCTTCCCAGAAGCCTCCGTGGTGTAGTGGTTACGCTACTCGCCTTGTAAACCAGGGGTCGCAGGATCGATCCCGGGCTTCTCCAAACTTTCGGATGAGTCTTTAAACCGAGGTCCCGTCTCCGTATGACCTTAGCTATTTGTGGGACTTAAAACTCAAATACTCACTCACTCACGTTCTTCCGCCCAGGGATTTGTTGCACATTCCAACACTGTTTTTTTCAAGAAGTGATATGAAAAAACATACAAAGAAAAATGTCGTATAATAAAAGGAATCTCTCTCTCTCATTAGGGAATTATCAGTGTTCCGGTTCACTGAACTAGAACTATCCTCGTAATTAATCCAATTAATATGTATGCATGCAATTCAAAAACTGCATGAAAAACGGTGCAGATCCGGTTCAGAGGGCAGAAACAATCTGATCAGGATCTACACTGTTTGCAAAGATAAGAATTATCGTGTTCAGCGGGATAAGGATGAATGAATTTCAGCTTAGTACACTATTTAGCAAAAAGTTTTACAAGAACAATTAATTATGGACTTAAATTAGTAAAGTGTGAAGCTCAATAAACAACCAGGCGTTACTAATCCCCATTCCCCCAATATAGAGATCCTAAATGATAAACAGATCATTGTTATCAATTTTCACACATTTGTCATTTTAGCTCATATTTACAGACGGACAGTAACGAGTATATTCTATACTTTATTTATTTGTTTGTTTATTTTTTTTTTAATTTTATTTTCTTTATCTTCAAGTACATATATATATACAAAACATCTCACAATACATTTTTTATATATAAATTCCTTAACATATTTGCACTTAAGCTACAAAATGAAACATTGTCCTAAAAAAATGAAAAAAAAAAATGAAAAAATAAGTAAATAAATAATACAAAATGAAAGAATATAAAGGAGGAAAAAAAGAAAAAAAAAATAATAAAAAAGGAAGTATGAAATATAAAGGAGAAAGAAAGTTGGGAGGTTTTTGCAGTTCCTAGCGCATATTAAAATAGAATAAAACAGAATATACGATTTAAGTCCTTAGGTACTTAATAACAAATAATGGAAGAAATGTGTTCAGAAACTTCTCAAATCTTCTAATATGCTAATATGTATGGACAATCACTTCCCACCAAAACTGCCTGCTGTACCCAAAAATGCAAATTTCTATATTTTATATCTAAAAATATACTATCAATCATACTCATCTAACGTTGGCTAAAATAAATAAATAAGCAAATAATGAATAAACTAATATAAATAGCAATAATAATATAACAATTCTTGGATCTTACCGTAAATGTGTATTGAAATAGTTATATAAGGGTGACCATTTTGAGAAAAACTTGTTTACATTGTTGTTTATATATCCTATATATTTTTCCATTTTAAATTTTTCCCTCATCATAGATATAAATTTATTTATATTTAACTCACTTTTAAAAAACTTGTTACTGTAAATATAATATTTCGCCAAGACGAATATATAATTTATCATCTGGTTATTATCCTGGTAAGAGAACAATATATTTCTTTCTTTTAAATCCATTAATATGTTTGAATTAGCTATTAACCATCCTTTCAGTTCATTCCAGAATTGCTTAACCTTGTCACACTCCACAAATAAATGATATATGGATTCTGATTTGTCTTTACAGTATTCACATAACTCATCGTCTATTTTATTTATTTTAAATAAAAACGATTTGGTTACTAAAATTTTATTGTTTATTTTATACTGAAAATCTTTTAATTTTACATCTTTTAATGCTGTTATAACTTTATTATATTTTTTCCATTCGTCATCACTTATATTTCCTATTTGTTGTGTCCATTTATTTTGTATGTCTTGCTTATCTGCATCAATCATTATATCATAAAAATGTCTACCCCCCTTTTTGTCCTTAATAATTTGTTTTACTAATAGATTGCATTTAACATTAAATCGGTTGGCAATACATAAAATCTTGTTATTACTTAATATCGTTTTCCAATTTTCCGGAATTTTCCTTAGTAGAGAGTATAAATCTAAAAACGTACCTCTCAGCCCATAAATATGCTTTAAAGTGTCAAAATCATATATATTTCCATTCTCATCAAAAAGGTCACCAATCATAGTTAGACCCTTTTCAAACCAATCATGAATACAAAAGTTTTGCCCGTTTATTATTTTTTTATTATACCATAAAGGTGAGTCTAAAATATCTTGAGGTGTTTTTACCTCCAATTTGTAGCAGAACCCTGCCCAATTTCTTAAAAGATCTTTCCAAAATGGGTTTTGGATATCAATTGTTTCAAAATAACCAGATCCAGTACTAAATATTTTTTAAAATCAATGTTTGCTAGTGTAAACCATGATCTGGTTTCCGAACTATGAATAATTCTTCGCAACCAAGATATTTTCAAAGCTTTTATAAAAATATAAATATTTACCATTCTAAGTCCCCCTGATGCTAGGTTCTTAATAACTATACTTCTTTTAACTCGGTCTGGTCCAGAGTTCCACAAGAATTTGAAGAATAATTTCTCCAACCGTTTTACTAATTCACCAGGTGGATTTGGCAGAGCTAAAAAAAGATGGATGAACTTGGCTAGAGCTAACGATTTTATGACGGTTATTCTTCCTAAAAGTGTTAATTTTCTTTTCGACCACTGTTTACATAGACTTTCTACCTTAGAAAAAATATCATTAGCGTTAACATCCCATATGTCAAAAACTTCTGTTGTGAATGAAACTCCCAGAATCTTAAAAGGTCCCCGTGCCCAATCAAGTTTATAATTTTTACAGAGTTTTATTGTGGAATTACTTAAACTACCTATCCAAATGGCTTTCGTTTTTTCCACATTTATTTTCAAGCCACACATATGATAAAAAGTATTTAAAATGTTCAAAGTTTCTCTTAATGACTTTTCACTACCATCTAAAAATATTTGTGTATCATCTGCGTATTGGCTGAGTCTAAGTTCTTTTTCGTCAATTTCTATTCCTTTTATTTCATTACTTTTCTGTATCATTCGTCCCAGAATTTCGGCACATAATATAAACACATAAGGGGAAATAGGATCACCTTGTCTGCATCCTCTCTTCAATTTAAAAAAATCCGACATAAAACCGTTTTGAATGATACAGGACTCTGAACCCCCCTGAAATAGTTTAATCCAAGCAATAAATGAAGAACCAAAATTAAAATATTTTAAAACTTTTTCAATAAATTCCCAGGATACTGTATCGAAAGCCTTTTCAAAATCAATGGACAATAATAGGCCTGGTATATTTTGATTTTTTGTTTCAAATAAAATATCATAGACAGTTCTAATATTTTCTCCGATAAATCTACCAGAAATAAAGCCTTTCTGTTCATCATTTATAAGTTTATCTAAAACCGTTTTAACTCTATTAGCTATTACCGATGATGCCATTTTGTATACAACATTTAATAACGAAATAGGGCGCCAATTCTTTAAATAATGCCTTGATTTACCTGGTTTAGGCAAACATGTAATAACCCCTTGTTTTTGAGTAACTGATAGAGCACCTTCTCTATAGCCATAATTTATAGATCTTAAGACGAAAATTCCGATATCAGACCAAAAGAATTTAAAGAATTCAACAGTAAAGCCATCTAATCCAGGACTTTTATCATTTTTCATGCCCTTAAGTGCTGTTAATAGTTCCTCATATGTAATTTCCCCTTCTAGTTTTTCTGCTTCTAAATCTGTTAATTTAATTGTAGTTTGTCCGACTATATCTTCAATTGATCTCTTATCAAAAGTTGGTTGTTTATCATATAATTTTTCATAAAATCTTTTCTGACAATTTAAAATATCTTTTGTATTTGTTACTTCTGTTTCATTTTCATCGACTAATTTTGTCATTACTTTATTTGTAAAATTTCGGCTCTCCAAACTTAAAAAATATTTTGATGGTTTTTCCCCTAAGTCTTGATACCTACATTTAGATCTTAACATTACTCCTTCAATTTTTTCTTTCCTTATATCAACCAGTCTATCTTTCATTTGAGTTAAATTTTGGATTTTTTCAAAATTCACATTACTGAAATTGCTTCCAATTTCTTCCTCTAAAATACTTATTTCATTTTCCAACTTATTTTCTTCTTCTAATTTTTTTCTCTTTTTTATTGAACTATATTTTATTGTGTTTCCTCTTATGATCATTAATAAAGTTTCTAAAAATAGCTGGTCATTTATATTGAATTTTATGTTTTCATCGGAAATATTTTCATTTTGCCTTAAATTTTCATTTGTCTTGTATGTAAGCTTCACTTCTTCAACCGTCCGTTTCACTTCTTCGATATATTTTCTATCTTTTAATAAAGAATTGTTAAATTTCCAATATCCTTTTCCCCTTTCATAATCTTGCAATTTTAATTTTATAACAATGCCCGAATGATCAGATCTATAGCCAGAAACAATATCAGAATCTATTACGTATTGAAAAAGATATTCACTTACTAAAAAGTAGTCTAATCGAGCTTGTTTTTTTGAAGGGTTTAATCTACACCATGTATATTTCCTAACGTTTTCGTTCATTACCCGCCAAACATCTATAAAATTATCTTCTTCTAATAAGTTTAAAACTACTTTCCTAGCTTTAGGATTATTAATATGTACATAATTAAAACTATCCATTTCTGCATCTAATACCAAGTTCCAGTCCCCGCACATGATTATATTTTCATTTTCAAATTCTGTAATCTTGTTTAGTATATTTTCATAAAACTGAGGGTTGTCTTCATTTGGCCCGTATAGGTTTACTAAAGTAATTTCTTTATCTTGAATAACCATATCTAAAATTAAATAATTACCGTTTTTATCAGATTTAACTCGTTTCACCTTTTGTTCAAAATTATTATTAATCAGTACCATTACCCCTCTACTCATGGTTGTATAAGAACTAAAATAAATGTCGAACCCCCACTCAGCCTTTATAAATGATTCCATTTTTTCATTTATGTGAACATCCTGAAGACAGACAATATTGTATTTTTTGGCCCTAACGTATTGAAAAAGGTCACGCCTTTTGGATGCCACAGACAGGCCGCCACGACAGTTTTGTGAGAAAATTGTGATCAAGTCATCCATATTCTCCTTCATGTATATGATAACAAAGATGAGACGAGAAGTGTGAACACATATCTTTTCCAAGATGTATTCTATTGTTATAAAATTCACTGCAGTATGAATATATAAATATTATTTTCTCAATCCTATAATAAAGAAAACCTACCTTTATTGTACACTTAAATCTGGAGATAAAAAAACTCATTTTCCGGCTAATGCTAACTGTTGGTACATTACTTGCTTCTTAAAATCACAAAATATTAAGTACTTTGATACACAACTTCAATGTTTTGGATTAATATTTTCTAACTATATTTAATTGTGCTTTTAAACTTCTTACATTCAATTCTTTTAATAAAGACGCCCCCCACCCCACCCAATACTAATATACATTTTTAATTAACATACAGAATAGAGATGCACATAAAGTGTGCTTTAGCTCATTAATAAGGCTGACACGATTAATCATATAATCGATTAATCGATCAATAAATTCCACAGGAACGACTACCATTCCGTATTTGCTTGTAGTCGATTTCTTGACAGGTACAGTTTACCACCCAATGTTATGTCTAAAATAGCTTGATGAACGGCAAACAGTGTGGTCCCTGATGAGACGCCGCAATATGTGGCGTCGCATCTGGGTCCACACTGTTTGCTCAGGCCTGTCCGTTGAAATATACATATGGTAGAGCGCCATCTATGGTAAGAGTCATGCTCAGACAGAAAGCCAAACAGGCAAAACCACGACAAAAACCCCAGCGATCACCAACCGACCATCGATCGCGATGACATGACTGATAATCGGTTATCTTTTCAGCTCCAATTTGCCAGCCTTCCTCATTAATACCCCAAACTTAGCCCCTTCACCCTTATTTATTCCCTGGATGCAACATACCATACCCAGCATACATATCAAAGTTCAAAGTTTAAGGTACCCTAGCTCCCAAGAAAGCTTTGATGGAAAATATCTAAATAGGGAGAATTACAGATAGGATAAATATTTAATATGAAGAATTACAAAATAACATTACTCATACAAACCATATCCTCATAGCACCAAATTTCCCACCATAGCTGCAGTGCATAAATGGTCGAAGTGTGGTATTAATTTTAGTGAAATCAATCAAAGGATGTTGAAATTAGATAGCACAAAAATGAGAATTCACATTCAAGTATAACAAGATGTGTTTGTGACATACAAAACATGTCCCCGTACATGGTCTTTTTTTAAGTTGGTCACAGTTCAAGGTTTATATCAAGATTTTTTGTTTGGGTTGGAAGCCCTTAATACAAGGAACTTACAAGCCGAATATGAAGGCTCTATCTTAAACCGTTCAAACATTATGAAAAAAAAAAAAATCTTTTAAGTAGGTCATAGGTCAAAGTCACATGTCAAAATAGTTTACATGAAAGTAAAGCCCTTGTCGAAGGGAACCTACATGCCAAATATGACGGCTCTATCTTAACCGTTTAAAAGGTTATAGATTTATTTTAATTATTCTTTTAAGTTTGTCAAAGGTCAAGGTCATGGTCAAAATTTTTACCTGAATGTAAAGCTCTTATCACAGGGGAGATATGTGCCAAATATGAAGGCTCTATCCAAGACAGTTCTGACCAAAAAGTTATTTTTCTTTTCCTTCCAAGCAGGTCAAGGCTGCATGTCAAAAATTTTTGTATGCATGTAAAGCTCTTGTCATCAGGAACCCACATGGCAGATATTAAGGCTGTATCTCAGACAGTTCGCAAGTTATGAACTAATGTTAACTTTTTCTTCTATGTAGGTCAAAAGTCAAGGTCACAGGTAAAAAAAAAAAAAAAAAAAATGTGTGATTGTAAAGCTCTTGTCACAATGAATATACATGTAAAATATGTAGGCTCTATCTCAAACGGTTCACAAATAATGTCCAGAAAATTATTTTTTTTTCTTTAAAGTAGGTCAGTGATCTAAGGTCACAGGTCACACTTTTTTGCATGAGTGTAAAGGTTTTGTCACACTGAACCTGCATGCCAAATATGAAGGCTGTATCTCAGATGGTCCAAAAGTTATGACTAATGATAACTTTTTCTTTTATGAAGGTCAAGGTCAAGGTCACAGGTAAAAAAAAAGTGTGATTGTAAAGCTGTTGTCACAAGGAATCTACATGTAAAATATGAAGGCTCTATCTCAAACCGTTCAAAAGTAATGACCAAAATGTTATCTTTGTTTTAAGTAGGTCAATGGTCAAAGTGACAGGTTCTAATTTTTGCCTGACTGTAAATGTTTTGATACAAGGGACTTACATGTTGAATATGAAGGCTGTATCTCAAGCGGTTCAACAGTTATGCCCAATATTATTTTTTTCTTTTCAGTAGGTCAAAAGGTCAAGGTCGCAGGAAATTTATTTATTTATTTTTTTTTTATTTATTTATTTGCATGAATGTGAAGCTCTTGTCACAAGGGACCTTCATGCCAAATATGAATACTCTATTTCAAACGGTTCAAGAGCTATGACCAGTGTTAAAATTATCCATGTACAAGCAAACAAACCATCAACAGACAGTAAAAACACAGTATGTCCCCGCTATTGCTACTGAGGTTGACATGATTAATCGTATAACCGATTAATCGATCGATGATCTCCACAAAAACGACCATCACTCCCGATTTGCTTTTAATCGACTACCCGATAGGTACAATTTACTAACCAAAATTATGCATAAAATAGCTGGATGAGTGGCAAACAGTGTAGACCCTGATGAGACACCGCATTATGCGGTGTCTCATCTGGGTCTTCACTGTTTGCCCAGGCCTGTCTGTTCAAATATACATATGATTAAGTGCAACATATGGTAAGAGTCATGCTCAGACAGAAAGCCAGACAAGTACAATAATGACAAAAACCATAGGGATTACTCAGCAACCATCGATCGCAATGACCGATAATCGATTATCTCTTCAGCTCTGATTAGGCAGCCGCAATTGCTACCGGGGACATTAAAGTTACAGAGGGATGTAACTTATAAGCACGGCCCTTTAGACCTGTTTTTTTCATGGTACACCAAATCATACCCAACAGATGTACATGTACCTTATTTAAGTTCTGTAGGTGAACTATTTCCTGCGAAAACATTGATGAAAAATAAATTTAATATTATTTGAAGCTCATATTTAATAACAGGAATTACAAAGAGACCTTACTCTAACAAAGCTAATTCCAGTGCCCCATACTCCCTACCGCCTTTACATTGCATTGAGGTTCATTGCGGTGTAGATCTTATCAGAAACAAAATACATTTAATGACTAAAATCACAAAGGGGCCTTACCCCAGCAAACCTAAATAAGAGCCCCTGATTCCTAAACCACCCCTACAGAACAATAAAGTCCAAGTACTGGGTATTTTTTTCAAAATCAGACAAAGTGTGTGTAAGATATTAGACAAAACATATATTTAACCAATCCGGTACCGGAAATCAAAAAAAAAAAAAAAAAAAGGGGGGTAAGTGGCAAGCAGTGCAGGCCCAGACCAGACATCATAAAATGCGGCATCTGATCAGGGTCCACACCCCCTGCAAAAAAAAAAAAAAAACAGCCATTTTCCAAATGAATCACAAAGAAAACACAACCTGATATCCCCAAACCCCTACATGAACCCCCGCTATATATAAGGAGGAATATTCCCCTTGGTACAAAAAGGGTTATTTACACAAACAGTTTGCTGCGTGCCTCCCAATGGGCAAAAAACGACCCTGCAAAGTCGCATCAACGTCGATGCAACGTCATGACCTTGCACCGATGCTGATGCTACAGTGTTTAAATGTTGATGGCCCAGTGGGATACTTATCACTATTGCTGTCAGAAATTTACTTAACTCTTTACGGCTTCAAAATTAACTCAAGTACCATAAAATATGCAAGCAGCATTTGAGATAAACTCTATCTACAAACTCGTGGAATATCCGTTTCCAGGTCAGACGTATGACATTTTTGTTTGTTTATTTATTTATTAGTCACATATCTGACTATCAGCCACTCAAATTACTTTATACATGTATACTATATGTATATATTAGTGGCAAACAGTGTAGATCTGGATGTGCACTGTGTTCAAAGTCTTCACTGCTCGTACTTTTGTAGGAATTGCTCAGTATGTTTCCATTGTTATCAATTTTCACACATTCAGCTCATATTTAAAGACGGACAGTAACAAGTATACTGTATACTTTATTTATTTATTTATTTATTTATTTATTTATTAGTCACATTTCTGACTGTCAGACCCTCAAATTACTTGTTACATGTATATTGTATTCATCCAAAGTTCGCAAACTGAATGGCAGTGTATATCCAGATCAGATGGATCTGTATGTGCACTGGGCGCAAAGTCTTCATGGCCCTATATATTTTTGTAGAAAAGGCTTATTGACTATCAGTATCAAATATTCACAATTAGAACAACCCGCTAAACCCCACTTTTCGTGATGCTGACTCAAGATAAACGTCACGGTTGAAGGCGGCGGCAAGTTAACCTGAAAATGTCGTGTATGCGTTGTTATATTTATTATAAACGGGTCATTGGTTATTTACGAAAGCCTACTAGGGTCAAAATATTAAAGATGAGAAAAAAATATATTTTCTCGTACAAACGAGAAAATTTCTCGTACGAACGAGAAACTTTCTCGTACAAACGAGAAATTTTCTCGTACAAACGAGAAATTTTCTCGTTCAAACGAGAAAAAATCTCGTACAAACGAGAAACTTTCGCGTAGGAACGAGAAAAATTCTCGTACAGACGAGAATTTTTTCTCGTTCCTACGAGAAATTTTCTCGTACAAACGAGAAAAAATCTCGTACGAACGAGAATATTTGGTCAAGGTAATGACTCAATTACTCCTAAGGCTTGTAAAGTCGATGGAAAACCATTATGTAGACAACCCATCATTATTATAATAACAGTTTTTGGGTCGATTGTTTTGTCAGTCGACCCAACGTTTAGCAAAGTAGTTGCTGTCCACGTGACTATTACTGATCTGTAGAAAATCCATGTAACGGCAATTTATAGAATAAAGCTGCACTATTCTCAACGCTGTGATATCATTGTGTTGCGTTCGAGGGTTATCTATAGAATCTGGTCAAGAATCGTGTGTTAGGTTTGGCAAACAATGTAGACCCAGATTATGTGTCGCAGAACGCGATGTTTGATCAATGTCTACAGTATTTGCTTACAGTACGGAAATATAAAGGTTAAACGAAAAGGGCCAGGATCATTTTTACAGTTACATTTATTTATTTTATGCTTCCCCTTAAGAAGGGAAAAAACAAAAATAAATGAAACGTTGCTTCCAATTTTGTGGAATTTTTACCCGACATTGAGATGAAATGACTTCTCAAGCCCTGTCACCCACTGAAACCAAAATGCTTTATAAGCATGGACTCGCACCGCTTTGTCTAGGCTGGCTTAGATCCCCTGAGCGGTTTACCAGTGCTTGTGTGCGGCCGGTTTCTGCTCTGCGTGGAAGCATCATGCAGCCCATCTATTTCTTCAAGCCCCGATGAGCGGGGGCGAATATAAATAAAATATTAAATAAATTAAATAATGTTACAGATTCAGTATGAACAAATGCAATCTTCTATTAGGGCTTATTTATTTATTTATTTATTTATTTATTTATTTATTTATTTATTTATTTATGTATTTATTGGAAATTTCTTGACACATATACACACATTGCAAAAAGCAGGTACCATCTGCGGGTCTTTAACCCTTTCAACCCTTTAGATCGGTACAGATACCTTTGCAAACAGTGTAGATCCAGAAAAGACGGTCATAATGAGCCGTCTTACTAGCACGGCCACCATTTGAGGTGAAAGAGTCAATTAACTTCTACCCGTCGTAAAACACCACGTTGTTCAATACACGTGTTATGATGAGTTTCTTGTTATGAACAAGAAAAATGTCGTACAAATGAGAAACTTTCTCGTACAAACGAGAATATTTCTCGTTCCTACGAGAAAGTTTCTCGTTCCTATGACATTTGTTTCTTGTTCATACCAGAAATTTACCATCTTCTTTATTTAATTACTCCTTATCACCTCCTTTAAAGTGGCCATTGATTGGGCGCTAGGCTTGGGAATCGGGGTCATTTGTATAATCCCTCTTTTGATACATACCTTTTTTGTTTAAACTGTTGTTTGTAGCCATTGCCTATGTGTACCTTTAACTGCCAAACTGCTGTTTGTTTGTTTTGTTTGTTTGAGCTGAGGTTTAACTTCCCCGTCAACACTGTAAAGGTCATTTTGGAGACGTTGCTTCCAATTTTGTGGGATTTTTACCGGACATTGAGATTAAATGACATCTCAAGCCCTGGTGCCCAATGAAACCAATCGGGTTTATAAGCATGGACGATCCGATTCGTGCGCACCGCTTTGCATGGGCAGGCTTAGATCCTCTAAGCGGTTTACCATTACTCGTGTGCGGGTCGGATTCAGCTCTGCGTGGAAGCATCATGCAGCCCATATATTTCTTCAAGCCCCGATGGGCGGGGCCGAACTGCTGTTTGTAGTCATTGCTTATATGTACGTAATATCTGGCATGCGAACACTCTGTTTCTTGGCGGCGATACCATACCAAAAGGAGTCTTTGTGCATATGCACCCAGCGAAGTCTACCTTAGTTATTAAACCTTAGCCTGCCAATCACAACAATTGTCGTCTGCTTTGTTGTCTGCTTGTTACTTGTTGCAAACAGTGTTGGGCAAGATACTGAAACTGTAGTGGTGGTAGGAGTCCATACTGTTTGCCGGTATGCTTTGTTTTACGTACTCGTCATCTTTGAAGACACTGCTTTCATTTTGTGGGACCGTGACCCGACACTGTCAAGTTCTACCGCCCAAAGGAACCGCTAGGCTTTTCGTTTGAATTGAGGCATAACGTCCCCGTCAACAATAGTTAGGTCATTTTGAAGACGTTTCCGGTTTTGTGGGACTTTTACCCGACATTGAGATGAAATGACTTCTCAAGCCCTGTAGCCCATGGAAACCAATATGTTTATTGAATAGACGGTCCAACTCGCAACGTGCACCCTAAACTATTTAACCAAACTCCGATGGGCGGGGACCACCGCTAGGACGGTCCGACTCGCACCAAAAAGTTTGCAAGATCATCATCAGAAGACATTTTCACATGAAGTTTATCATGGCATCTTAACTGTCAAACATGGGCCAAGTAACATCCATATACCGCAGAGAAAATTTCTCATTACTGCGAAAAATATTCTCGTTCGTACGAGATTTTTTTTTCTCGTTCATACGAGAAAAGTTCTCGTTCGAACGAGAAAGTTTCTCGTTCGTACGAGATTTTCTCACAACAGTTGTCGACTGCGTTATTTAAAAAGCCATTGTTGCAAACAGTATGTCCCTACTGTTTGTCTATATAATTTGTCTGTATGTTGAGGTTTTACATCCCCGTCAGCACTATTTAGGTCATTTTCAAGACACTACTTCCATTTTGTGGGACTTTTACCCGACACTGAGGTGAAATGAAATCTCCTGCCCTACCGCCCGAAGGAACCGCTAGGCTAGGGTTTAACGTCCTCGTTAACAATTTTTAAGTCATTTCGGAGATATTGCTTCCAATTTTATGGGACTTTTACCCGACATTGGGATGAAATGACATCTCAAGATTTTCCGGACAATGAAACCAGTAGGGTTTATATGCACGGACGGTCCGACTTGCACTAATTTACCTTGGCAGGCTTAGACTTTCTAAGCGGTTTTCCAGTACTCATGTGCGGTCAGTCTCAGCTCAGTGTTGAAGCACCTTGCAGCCTAATCTATTTCTCTAAGCTCTGATGGCGGGGGCCACCGCAAGGGTTTAAGGAGCTGCCCGACACGTACCAAAAAGTTGCAAGATGAAACAGCAGACGACATTTTCACATGCAGTTTATCTCAGCATCTTTAGGGTCAAACATGGGCCAAGTGGCATCCATGTACCACAGCGAAAGTTTCTCGTTCGTACGAGATTTTTTCTCGTTTGTACGAGAAAGTTTCTCGTTCGTACGAGATTTTTTGTCTTAATAATTGTCGCCTGTTTGTTGTCTGTTACTTTAAAAGCCATTGTTGCAAACAGTGTGGAGCAAGATACTGCTCATGTACAAATGTAGTGGCAGTCTGGTATGGGTTCATACTGTTTGCCTGTTTGCTTTGTCTTTGTGTTGAGGTTTTGCGTTTGTTTGTTTGTATTGAAGATTAACGGCCCAGTCAACACTATTTTATGTCATTTTTGAGCCGGTCAGTTTACCAATCTACACTTTTCCTGAACTGGCTTATACGTAAGCGGTTAACCAGTACAGCGCACATTCTTTCGCCAGAAACTGCCCTTCTTGAATAGTTTGATTTGATTTAAGGTTTAACGTCCCCGTCACCTCTTTGTAGGTCATTTTGGAGACGTCACGCTTCTTTAATCAGTGGAAGGGAGAGAATGACCGTAGAAAAGGTTTCATGATCAATCTCCACGAAAGAATGTTGCCGACCTCGGCAGGAATCGAACCCGCGTCCTACTGATCACCAGTCCGACGAGCATCCGACTGAGCTACCGAGGCCGGCTTGAGGTTTTACGTACCCATCATTTTATGAAGACACTGCTTCCATATTGTGGGACTTTTATCCGACACTGACATGAAATGACATGTCAAGCCCTACCGCACAAAGGAACCGCTAGGCTTTTCATTTGAACTGAGGCTTACCGTCAAGACTATTTAGGAAATTTTGGAGACGTTGCTTCCAATTTTGTGGGACTTTTATCCGACATTGAGCTAAAATGACGTCTCAAGCCCTGCCGCCCAATGAAACCAATAGGGCATAATATGCATGGCCGTTCCGACCCGCAACACTTTACCTGGACAGGCTTAAATCTTCTAAGCGGTTTTCCAGTACTCATTTGCGATCAGATTCAGCTCTGCGTGGAAGCACCTTGCAGCCTCATCTATTTCTCCAAGCCCCGGTAGGCTGGGTTTAAAAAGCGGTCTGACTCACACCAGAAAGTTAACAGACAACAATTTCATATGTAATTTATCTTAGCATCACTATGGGCCATATATGAAATAAAAATAGCAATAAAATAATTTGATCTTATTTCCTAACAACTTAGCCTGTCCAGGAACCGCAGTGCGATGCGGACCGTCCATGCTAATAAACCCTATCTCAAGCTTGAGATGTCATTTCATCTCAATGTCGGGTAAAAGTCCCACAAAATTGGAAGCAAGTCTCCAAAATGACCTTTACAGTGTTGACGGGGACGTTAAACCTCAAATCAAACAAACAAAACTTAATAGAAGATTCCGTAAAACCAAAATTATATAACGAAAAGTTGATAAAAATTATATTTCTTACTTCTGCTCGAAAACATAGATCTTTGAAACTGGTTCAATCTTTCTCAAGGAGATGGTTTATCGCACATTTGAAGATATTAAACTTCTTGTGATTAAAGGTTGTCACAGACGCATTCTGGTCAGTCCTGCTTAATGAGACGGTTCTAACCAGAACACACAACATGTATCTTGGAGCAGAAATAAGAATTACGAAAACACGCCGATACAAATGGATAGTAAACTTTACCGTCGAAAACACGAACATTATAAGAGGAAAACTTGTGATATTTTGATTATTTCTGCTCAAATATGAAAAATAAGGTTTACCCCTGTAAACCCCAGTTTTACTGTATAAAAGTTGGGTTTAAGGGGTTCAAAATTATAAAGGCGTGTCTTCGTGATTACAAAATGTATGCCCCTATGAGCCCCGGTTTTCCCCGTATAAACTGGGGTTTAGCGGGTTGTTCATTGCACGGGCTTGTTAAAAAGATGTTAGATTTGACGTTTAACGCCCCAACGAACACTGTATCGGTCATTTTGGAGACGTTGCTTCCAATTTTGTGGGACTTTTACCCGACATTGAGATAAAATGACTTCTCAAGCCCTGCAGCCCAATGAAACCAACAGAGTTTATAAGTATGAACGGTCCGACTCGCACCGCTTTTCCTGACCAGGCCTAGAACCTCTAAGTGGTTTACCCGTACTCATGTCAGAGACTGTCGGTTTCTTGAAGTCCCGATGGGCGGGGCCGATTTTAACATGATATAAATGCCCATACCATAACAGATATCAAAAGTGGGACCGAGGTGTCTTTGGGGCCGAGATGTCCAGGGGCCGAGGAGTCTAGGGCCGAGGTGACTAGGGCCGAAGTGTCTAGGGCCGACCTGTTTAGGAGCCGAGGTGGTAGTGGGGCCGAAGTGTCTGGAAATCTGCACCAAGACTGGTTTGTCGAATATTACTCACTGGAGCCTAATTTTCCGCAGTCTGTCCAGTAGCTCTGCTTAATCTGGAAGTAGCCGCAGCTGTTAGAATTCACATCCCAGGCACAACCTAGAGGACGGCATCCGGATTCTTGCTATACGGAAAAACAAGAAATGTATGGAACATTATATACGTGGCATTTTTACATCACGAAAACCACGCCTATATAATTCTGACCCCTCTTGAACCCCAGTTGCATAAAGTAAAACTCGGGTTAATGGGGGTGTATATTATTTGTCTTATTTCTGCTCTAAAATATAGATTGTGGGTGCTCGTTAGAACGAGTATCCGCCTCGATGAGGCGGTTCTAACGTGTACCAACAATCTATATTTTGAGCATAAATAAATAAAAATTTTCAAATGAAATTTTTCAGTTTTTTTTTTTACACTAAATTTTATAATGTATTTGTACAGGCATGTTTTCGTAATGACAAGGCATAGAAATTTCATGGCTTTGTGTTTGATTTCCTTTTAATGAGAACACTCTTAAAAATGAACCTTCTTACATGTCCATGTAATATTGAATTTATTTAACGAGTTGAGGAAACGGGATAAAATGCGAGGCTTAATTTGCCGAGCATTTTATGCCTTTTCCTCAAAAAGAGTTTTAATTTAATAAATTTGATAATACGTGAACACGAATATTCTATTTATCATATGACATTTAAAACGCATTTTATTCATGATTTTGCCAATAACGCGAGCCTTGCCGAGCATTTTATGCATTTTCCTCAAAAAGACTTTTAAATATATAAATTTGATAATACGTGAACACGAATATTCTATTTATCATATGATATTTAAAACGCATTTTATTCATGATTTTGTCAATAACGCGAGGCCTTGCCGAGCATTTTATGCATTTTCCTCAAAAATAAATTTGATAATACGTGAACACCAATGCAAGATTCTATTTATCATATGACATTTAAAACGCATTTTATTCACGATTTTGTCAATAACGCGACGGAGAGTATGTAACTAATCTACATATTTAATCCACTAAGGGAATGCATAAAGTTTATTCATTCTCATATTTGAAATATGGGATTAATATACCGGGCCAAGGAGGTAAAACAATCCGATAAAGAAACGAGTGCGTAATAAATAATCTGTATCTTACATGCAATTCCATTGACTTTTAGGACAGTTTGGATCTTGAATTATGGATCTCAATTCCCGTTCAGTTTGGGGATAACTTATTCAAAATTGTCATTTGGGGAGGTAAATCGGCGGTTTTACGGTCGGAAATTTCGTTTAACGGCAACGTGTTAAGGGGCTCTTACACTGTCACGACTTTGACCACGATTGTCCACGACTGTCCACGACCATTTGGGACCATGAAAATCGTGGCAAATCGGGGCATACACGGTTCCGATTTCACTACCCTACGAATACTCACGACATTGCTACGACACTTCTACGAACAATCACGACTGCTGTACGATAATGGAGCCGATTTACAACGATCCTCTACGATCGACCACGATGTCTTACGATCCTCTAGGATTCTTCTACGACTGCACCACGATTGCTTCAAGATATCAGACGATCATACACGATTTCTCACGATCCCTGCAAGACTGCTCTACGACCAAGGCACGATGATCAAAGACTCAGTACGATCATGGAGGATTCGATACGATTTACTCACGATTAACCAAGACTTCTCCCGATTCGTCAGGATTTATAACGATCTGGGTATATAAAAGTGTTCATCAAATGCATAGTGTCATTCAGTTTCAACCATTTCTGTAGAGAGCATCTGACGAAAATGTTTTTGCAGCCAGGTCAAAAGCTTCTGTATCTTCAAAATTTAGTTCAGCTCGAACAAGACATGATCGAAAATGACATTGCAATGGCTGAACAACTGGAGGTGCAGAGGAACAGGAGGGACAGGTGACAGTTGACCATAGTTACTTGGGTGATTATATGTACAAAGTTACGTGGAGAAAGTAGTGCGTTCGACGTAGTGTCGGGATAAATCGTGCTAGCGTCGTCATCAATCGTAGTGCATTCCTGGTGAATCTTGCATTGTCGTGAGCAGTCGTCATGATATCGTAGTAGATCGTACGGCAGTCGCAACGGAATCGTAGAGGCATCGTAGATGATCTTGTCTCGTCGTAGCACAATCGTGGTAGAATTCAGTCACGATTATTCACGATTAGCCACGATTACCACGACGACGGCTCACGACTGTGTTACGATTTCTGTACGACCGCTCTACGATTTGAAAAATGATGCCGACTCGTCACGAATGTTTTGAACTTGTCCAAAACAGTCGTGGTCACTCCCGAACTATCACGATCAACCACGATTCCTCAAGATCTCTGCCGACTTCTCTACGACGTTGTTCACGATTTACCACGATTTAAAAAATCGTGGTGAGTCGTGACCAAAATCGTGACAGTATAAGATCCCCTTTAAGGGGCTCTTACACTGTCACGAATTTGGCCACGACTCACCACGACATGCTGAAAATCGGCAATAATACTGTTATCTCCTTCAAAATCTCACAACTCTTCGCCATTGTTGAAGAAATCCCGCTGAAATTATCGTCTGCAACATTTACATTTATATCGTTTTCTCACGTTTTCGATGCGAGAAAATGACGTTACACCGTTCAACGTCAAGTAAATCGACTAGTGACGTGATAACTTGGCAGTTTAAATGACGTCACTTTTTCCATTGCCTATATAGGAGCGCTGTGTTAGAATACTCAACTAATCATATACCATCGTTGTTACTTAGCGGATAACGTTACGTCATAAAAACGATATCACCAGACGTTACTAACGCACGGATACTAGTGTGTGTCCCCGCAGGCACATGTCGTAATTGTGACGTCACATCAACGTCGTTACAACGTCACGACGTTTATGCAACGTCAAATCTTCGTCGGTGCACCGACATTGATTTGACGTTGTCCTAGCGACGCGTGCCTCATGGGGTGTATTCATGGCGCAGCCTGTGAAACCCCGTCCTCCTCTACAAAAATTATTTTGAACTTTTTCGGCAATAAAATCCTATTTAAAATTATAATTATAATAGGAAGAATCTTACAAACATTGAAAATGCTGGTCGTGGGGTCATGATTCAGCACAAAAACAATTTGTATTGTATTGCATTGTGCTAAAAAATGACCGTTCTTATAAAAGCCCCTATACGTGACTTACCATACAAAGACATTGCATACACTCTTGCGACACAACTCCTGAAGAAAACACAGATACATACGTAAATTAGTATATCAAACTGGCACATCCGTGCGACATAGCGCATTCAACATGGTTATTTTTTTCTGAGGGAAAAATGTTTTATTCTTATTTATACTCAAAATATATGTCGTGGATGATCGTTAGAACGGCCTTATTGGGGCAGTTCTAACGAGTATCCACAACTTATCTTTTGCAGCAGAAAAAAGAAAATAATGCGTACCCCTGTAAATCTATGTTTTCTCTATATAAAGCGGGGTTAAACCATTTACGGGAAGTTTATCACAAAGAATTGTTATTCTGTATTTCAAGTTCATAAAACACTTTTAATGCTCAAACATGGCTCAAACCTTTAGGTGCTAACTGTATAGAAAATTGTCGTTTGGAGAGGTAAATCGGCGGTTTTACGGTCGGAAATTTCGCTAAACGGAGTTTGCAATCGTAAAACCGACGATTTACCTCCCCAAATAACAATTTTCAATTTGCACTTATTCAGTTGTTTTGTTAAAAATTGTACTATTATGCTAGCGCTCAAGGCCATGAAAAGTGACGTCGGGTTTTCGACAGTATATCGCAGAATATTTACATTTCCAGTGTAAAGTCTGATGTAAACCTACAGAAAACAATGAAGTTCATACTTCCATGAACGCATCTAGTCAAATGATTTTCAGTGATGTCAAGTGACGTCAGTCTAAAGTATGGTTCTCTACGGGCATTCATGACGTCAACGCTGTTCCGATCTTTGTAGAAAAACAGCGTGTAAATGTTTATCAGCTTTAAAAGTTTGCCCTACAAGCATCTTTTCGCCCAGTGATGAGGGCCAAATAATGTAAACATAAAAATAAACTTAATTTTCCTGCTTTTCATGAAAGTATGAACGACAGTGGGTCGCTAGCAAAGTTTATATGAACCCCTGGTTCATTTACTTTGCACGCGACCCACTGCGTTCATACTTCCATGAACTGCAGAAAAATAAATGTCATTTCTTAAATGAACTGAATTTTTCTGCTTTTCATGAAAGTATGAACGACAGCGGATTGCCAGCAAAGTTTACATGAACCCCTTCCGGTTGCATTTACTTTGCACGCGACTCACTGCGTTCATACTTTCACGAACAGCAGAAAAATAAAATTCATTTCTTAAAAAAAACTGTCGCAAATTTTCCAATTAGACGTCGCGTTACATATGCAAGTGCATTAGAAATTACAATGAAAATAAACAATGTAAGTTTTCTGTTCGCTCATAGTGTTATAACTCATAATCTTGAAACTGTACGTAGCAAAGGGTCAATAACTAAAACAAAACGTTTTGAAAAGCAATTCTTATGCACTTGCGTATGTAAAACTGATTGGATATGGTAAGTATTCAACGATAATACTGCCGTAAACCAGTTCTTAGCAGCTCATTGTGCTTGGCATCGTCGTATTTACGGTCGCTTATTCCGTCGCCGTGAAACACACGCATTGTAAAACCGCCTCCCCAAATAACAATTTTGAATACAGTTACCCCCTAAAGACTGCAAAACTCTGAGCAGAACTGCGAAGATTTTATAGCCATTAAGACCACCTGAAATTAGAACTAATTCTCCTTTGAATAGCTTATTTAGTAGGTTAGAAGGTGGCAGTTATTCTGTCTTCTTTTTTTCTGCATACAGTGTCCTTTGGTCAGCCTGCGCATCCATATAGTCTAACCAAAGACTTATCTTGCTGCAGGGAGGTGCATTGGACCCTTAGCAATCCTTAGAGCGCACAACGAAGACTCTGATCAGACTCCGGGGATGCGCAGGTTGATCCGAGTCTTCGTTTGGCGCACATGTCTTATTGTAGGTTTTGACATGCGCTGGCTCATATGTTCTTAGGTCAACACGTCTATATAATTTTGACTCCCTTAAACCCCACTTTTATATAGCAAAACTGGGGTTTACAGGGTTATTACTTTTCTCTTTTTGTATGCTTAAAACATAGATTGTGGATACACATAAGAACCGCCTTGTCGAGGCGGTGCTAACGAGTACCCACTATCTACGTTTCGAGCAGAGATACGAAACATAGCTACCATTTTTCATTTTTGGTGGTAAAATTTTCAACATATTTAAATAGGCGCATTTGCGTCATGTGTACCTTGGGATTTAGGTACAACTGCAACCTCTGACATCATGTTAAAAAGTCCGAGTAATGAAGAGTGTTTACAGGGGTTTACATTATTTTCCTTATTTTAGCTCTAACACATAGGTTGTGGGTACTCGTTAAAGCCGCCTCAATGAGGCGGTTCTAACGAGCAATAACAACCTATCTTTGGAGCATTTATAGGAAACATATTACAAATTTTATCAGAAAAAGTAACCATTCTTGGAGACGTGAAAGACTACAATGTCAAATGAATGTGTCTTGTTTGATTGAATTGATATTTAACGTCCCCGTCAACACTACAGTAAAATTCATATATTAAGACCACCTTTGGGACTGTTAAAAAGTGGTCTTTAAGACCACTTTTGAACAGTCCCAAAGGTGGTCCCTGACCAGAGGACACTATCAGCAGAAATCAAAAAGAAAAAATAAGTGAAGCCTTCAAAATAAGCTTTTTTAAGCAGTTTTAGTCCTAATTTAAGGTTGTCTTAAAGCGGAATTTCACTGTATTTAGGTCATTTTGGAGACGTTGCTTCCAATTGTGTGGGACTTTTACACGACATTGAGATGAAATGACATCTCAAGCCCTGCCGCCCAATGAAACCAAAAGGCGTATTTGCATTGGACGGTCTGACTCACATCGTTTTGCCTGAGAAGGCTCAGTCCTTCTAAGCGGTTAACCAGTACCCATGTGTGGTCAGTATCAGCTCTGCGTGGAAGCACCATGTAGCCCGTCTATTTCTCCAAGCCCCGATGGACGGAGGCGAAAAACGCGGATGTGTTATCGTAACGTGTTGGACCTACCCCTTGCGAATCCATGACTTCCCGAGCCCCCGCTTCCACCACTGCTACCATGACAGTGCGACGATGTGGAGACATGTAAGTGTTCAGACGCCGCCCAGATTCTCTGTGTATGCATATGAAAAGGAAGGATGGTACCGTAAATCACTTTAACCCATTGTATGCTAGTGGACTCTTCCATTGCTGTATGGTGGACAAGTCCATTTGTCATATATTTGTATAAGGGGTGTCAGGCCTTTTGATTTCGTTTTTGTTCTGTTTCTGACGGAAAATTCTGTCAGCAAATAGTGCAGGCCCTGATCAGACGCCGCGTTCTGCGGCGTCTGATCTGGGTCTGCACTGTTTGCCAAGGTACCCCTTTAGGGGTTTCCCACATACAATCATCAGGGCTTGAGATGTCATTTCATCTCAATGTCGGGTAAATGTCCCTCACAATTGGAAGCAACGTCTCCAAAATGACCTTTACAGTGTTGACGGGGACGTAAAACCTCAAATCAAACAAACAAAACCATGTGTATTTATAAAAACTATTGCTGCCTGTGATCTGAAAATTGGTCGATGCATTTAGCTAAATGAGTTTATTTGTTTGTTTGATTGGAGTTTAACGTCCCCGTCAACACTGTAAAGGTCATTTTGGAGACGTTGCTTCAAATTTTGTGGGACTTTTACCCGACATTGAGATGAAATGACATCTCAAGCCCTGTCGCCCAATGAAACCAATAGGGTTTATTAGCAAGGACGGTCCGCCTCGCACCGCGGTTCCTGGACAGGCTTAGATCCTCTAAGCGGTTTACCAGTATTAGTGTGCGGGACGGATTCAGCTCTGCGTGGAAGCATCGTGCAGCCCATATATTTCTTCAAGCCCCTTTGGGCGGGGGCGGTTAGCTAAATGGGTAAATTAAACTACATGAGAATTCAAGACAAAGGGTTTCCCTGACCTTGTCCTAAGGTCATGCAAATTAAATTATATTTGCCACAGGAACCACAAGGCCATTTGTAACCAAATTTCATATGAAAGCTATTAGAAGGCCTCGGTAGCTCAGTCGGATGCGCGTCTGACTGGTGATAAGGAGGACGCGGGTTCGATACCTGCCGGGGCCGGCAACATTCTTTCGTGAAAATTGATCATGAAATCTTTTCTACGGTCATTCTCTCCTTTCCGCTGATTTAAGAGGGGCAGTTGTCAATTTCTGGCGACAGAATGTGCACTGTACTTGTTAACCGCTTACGTATAAGCATGCCCAGGAAAAGTGTGGATAGGGTAACTGACCGACTCAAAAATGGCCTAAAACATTGTTGACTGGGCCGTTAAACTCCATTACAAACAAAAAACAAAGCTATTAGAAACAAGGAAATGAAAATTTATTAATATGAGTATGGTCACATGACCGACATGGCCACCATGCCCGTATAAGGTAAAAAGCATTAGAAATAACAGTAGGTTGATTTCCATGAAACTTGGTCTGTTGGATTGGGGACGCGAGCAAATTATAGTTTGTTCAAATGATGATCCCTAGGCCTGGATGACCTTGACCAAATTTAGGCCAAGGTCAACGTTGGTTGCATAGGCTTTTGTTTGGGGAAAAAGTCAAAAATGTGTATAGTTGACCACTTGACGTTGCTTCATATTAAATATCTAAGCTGTGGACCTTGTGGTTTCAGAGAAGAAGATATTTGGAGTTTTTTTTTTCTCATTTTAAGTCTTTGGCAGGTAATGAGCGTCGGGACGTGGTCAATTTGAATCCCGGGGGATTGGTTGTCAGAATATTTGTAGGTTACCACTTGATATTGCTTGAAACTAAATATCTAAGGTCTGGAACTTTTTGAAGTGTTTCCCATTATAAGTTTATGGGAGCTAACGAACCCCGGGCGTGGCCAATATGGACCAAAGCAGCATGGTGGCCAGGATATTTGTAGGTGACCGGTTGACGTTGTTTCACACTAAATATGTAAGCTCTGGGCCTTGTGGTTTCAGAGAAGAAGATTTTTTAAAGAGTTTCCACTTGCTCACTACCGATTATCAACCAATCAGATAACTTAATGCAAATTATTGCAACAAATTCACAATCTGAATGACGAACAATACAGATCCTGATCAGATTCAGAAGCCATCTGACCTGGATCTACATTGTTTGAAAGATAAGGCATATCAGGGCTCAGCAGAACAAGGGTTAAAGATATACCTATTTGCAATTTTGAAAGGACGACAGACGACGGACGACGGACGCCAGAGCATTGGCATACTTATATCTGACATTAGCCTTCTAAAAGTGAACAAACATGAGAATTACTCACGTGGTGTCCGTGAACATTCTGTAGTTCATACCACGTGTGACCATCTTTGGTTTGAACGCCACCATTAAATATATGACATTCGTTGTGGCTCATGGTGGTTACAACGTGACCATGGGAACCTGTACCAGCTGTAATACAAGGATAATCCGTAAGGTCTTACAGCGCTAAGCAAACATACGGAAGACGAAAGTCTATTTTTCAAAATTATAAAAAAAGAAAGAAAGAAAAAACAAAACAAAACTCCAGGCTTCGCATCTCATGTGAATCTTCTTCCTGGCAGGCAATTCACATGAAATGTCAAACCTAATGATTATTCACGTTAAAAACGATTCTCTTGAAAGTTCACAACTATATAATTTTGACCTCCTTAAACCCTACTTTTCTATGTGAGAACTGGGGTTTACTTAGATATGTTTTCTTATTTCTGCTCAAAAACATAGATTGTTGGTGCTCAATAGAACCGCCTCACCGAGACGGTATTCACAACCTATGTTTTGAGCAGAAATATGAAAAATGTCAGGATTTTTTTCTGACAAAAAAAAAATCAATTTTTGGCGGTAAATTTGAATAGGCGTGTTTTCGTAATGCATCACGAAAATACGCCTATATAATTTTGACCCCCTTGAACCCCACTTGGGTTTGCAGGGGTAAACCTTATTTTTCTTATTTCTGCTCTAAACTATAGGTTGTCAGTACTCGTTAGGACCGCCTCGATGAGGCGGTTCTAACGGGTACCCACAATCTATATTTTGAGCAGAAATAAGAAAAAATATCACAATTTTTCATGTTAATTTTTATTACGTTTTCGGCAATAAAGGTTGCAATGTATTTGTATAGGCGTGTTTTCGTAAGTATTTGGCATTGTCGTCTACAAAACTAGTTATGGTTGAAAATGTCGTCTGCTAATACTGTGGCGAAAGGGGTGTCAAATACTGAAGCCATTTAAATGAAAGGACTATAAAAATGTCTGCCTGGCACGTGAGCTAAAATTTAGGGTTGCTCAGAACGTTGACGTGTTTCTAGGAAAATAACCTTTTATTGTCTACGCCCAGAGATTATTGTTGCGTAGGCAATCTTAAAAATGACTTTTGCTCCGGAAGCATTTACGAAAAGGTCATGACTAGTTGAATGTTAGTTATCCGTGTCATTGTCTACGCATGTGGGTGTAGACTACCCAAGCAGAAGCATTGAAGAAAATGTAATTACTGGCTGAATGCTATATTCTATTGACTGTTGATCAGTGTTATTTGTTATAAGGATTATAAACCGGGATTGACGAGAACACTTCCGAAAGTTTATAACGACCTGTTCGCATACAACATAAACATGTTTTCTGGGTTCACATGGTGTTGACTTCCCTCCCATGATACAGTACATCTAGTTTTGTTTGTTTTCACTAAAAGAAAGCAGATGCATCTGTTCTACTGATTTTTCGTTTCCCTAGAACGAGTGGTTATCATAGTAAAAGATTGGTAGTTTTGTTATCCCCACGCTTTTCGCAGAAAAAGTGGGGATATTGTAATGGTCTTCGTCGTCCGTACGTACGTTCGTCCGTCCGTCTTACCGGATAACTCCTCCTAGACGGTTATAGATAGAAACTTGAAACTTTGGGAACTTATAGATCTTTGGTCTGGGGAGTGCATGACACTTTCGGAATTTTGATCACACCCCTAGGGGTGGGCCCAGGGGGTGGGGCCCGCGGGGTCAAAAATCAAAATTTCCAGAACATGGTCGTGTAATATATCAAAGCGAACGGCATGATGAGTAGAAAACATTACAACCAAAATTTGACCCCTGGGGTCAATTTTGAGGTCACCAGAGGTCAAAAACTGATTTTGACCCCTTTACCGGATAACTCCTCCTAGACGGTTATAGATAGAAACTTGAAACTTTGGGAACTGATAGATCTTTGGTCTGGGGAGTGCATGACACTTTCGGAATTTTGATCACACCCCTACGGGTGGGCCCAGGGCTGGGGCCCGCGGGGGTCAAAAATTAAAATTATCAGAACATGGTCGTGTAATATATCAAAGCGAACGGCAAGATGAGTAGAAAACATAATGACCAAAATTTGACCCCTGGGGTCAATTTTGAGGTCACCAGAGGTCAAAAACTGATTTTGACCCCTTCCCCCCACCCCCCCCCCCATCCCCCCATACATTACTGTTACCGGATAACTCCTCCTAGACCGTTATAGACAGAAACTTGAAACTTTTGGAACTGATAAAACTTTGGTCTGGGGGTGCATAACACTTTCGGAATTTTGATCCTACCCCTGGGAGTGGGGCCAGGGGTGGGGCACCTTGGGGATAAAAAAATAAAAGTTTTCAGAACATGGGGGTGTAGCATATTAAATCAAACGGCATGATGAGTAGAGTACATCTAAATCAAAATTTTACACCTCGGGTCAAACACCCCTTGGGGATGGCCCAGGGGACGGGGCCCGCGGGGAAGCGTGGGGATATGCGATGGCTTGCCATCGACTGCGCGATTCTAGTTTATATATGAAATTGGAGTCAACTTTTGGAATCGTTGGCTATTATACAAGTTTCCGCATTTACTGGCACACTTATACCGGATACACATGAACTGCTTTGTCATTTGACTTTCAAATCCTTAATGTGTGCTAAGCGTAGACTCAAGCTTTTTGTAAAAGCTAATACTTGTTCACGGAAGTACAGCCATTAGTTACCCATGGGCGCAGACATTATAGACATTGGGTTTAACACGGAAGTACAGCCATCAGTTACTCACATTGCATTTTAACCTTTATATTTAAGGGGCTTGAAGAAATATATGGGCTGCATGATGCTTCCACGCAGAGCTGAATCCGGCCCGCACACTAGTACTGGTAAACCACTTAGAGGTTCTAAGCCTGTCCAGGAACCGCGGTGCGAGGCGGACCGTCCATGCTAATAAACCCTATTGGTTTCATTGGGCGACAGGGCTTGAGATGTCATTTCATCTAAATGTCAGGTAAAAGTCCCACAAAATTGGAAGCAACGTCTCCAAAATGACCTTTACAGTGTTGACGGGGACGTTAAACCTCAAATCAACCAACTAACCTTTATATTTAAAAATAGAAACAACAAGTATATGCTTTCACAAGAAGAAAAAGCGGCCCATAATAAGTATAAGCTTTCACACAAAGATGAGGCCCAAGGGCAGAGCTCTGATACCGAAATGCTATCCCATTTGTGCCCTGCAGCTAAGAAGGACCAAAGGGAAATGCCAGAAAAACGCAAATACTCGCATAAATATTAAAGCCTGTATATGACTACACCCTGTCATCAACCAAATTGTTTCTTGTAATGACTAGGCAAATGATGGGCACACAAACTCATGGACGCTTCAGTGCCTTTTCAGTGCCTTTTCAGATTTTCTTGTCGGTCAAGCTTGTGACAAGAGTATATACATGTATGTGTTGAGCTACCATATTTCTGTGTCACATGAAATTTCTATAAAATATATATAATCCCCAGGAGATAATATTTATATAATCCCCAGGAGATTCTGCGGCGTCTGATCTGGGCCTGGACTCTTTGCCAGGGTACCCGTTTTAGGGTTTCGGTACAAAATGGGATAAAACAACATATATATCCACTGAAAGATGCTTTTGATCATTACTGCCAAATATGGAACTACAAAAGTTGTCTGATGGGTCCAAGAAAATTTTATATAATACGTAAATTATTTATATGATGCTACTGTCTAATTTCTCTTTTCTTTTATTTTGGCTTTTAGCTCCTTTTAGCTTTTAGCTTCCTTTTAGCTCACACTGAGCATAAAGCGCTAATGGTGAGCTTCAACTCTGTTACACACTTAAACAAAAGCATCGTCCACTCTATTAAACACTTAAATAAGAATACACCTACTAAACAAGAGAAGCTTCCATTTTACTACACACTTAACACACTTAAGCAAGATCGGCCCCTCCCCCCTGTCTTAAACTCTTAAACAAGTGTAGCTTCCACTCTATAAGACACTTATAAAACAAGAGTAGTCCTAGCTCTATAATACACTTAAACAAGAGAACTTCCACTTAAACAAGGATAGTCCCATATTGTATTACAAATTTAGCAAGAGTAGCTTCCACTCTAGAGAAGCTTCCACTCTATCTCCCTCTTAAAAAAGAGTAACTTCCATGCTTTTAAACACTTGAGCAAGAATAGCTCTCACTCTATTACATACTTAAATCAAAGCCCAGAGAGTGCTGGTGGGGCAATAGCTTGTGATCAATGGATAGGGTTAGTCATAAAGAATATATTTTTGAATAAAATCCGATGAACATAGCTGTTTGAAGCTATTCTGGGCCAGAACTTCTGTTAACGCAACAAAACCCATGTTGAAATTCTGTTGAAACATGAGTTTTGATCTTTGGATATTAAAAATTGGGCCTTTCTTTGTTTACGTTACAAATTAGAGCGATGTAACGTTGTTCTAGGTGAACGTAGCATTTTAAGTGTTGCAGAACAGACGCT